>JAWLRI010000933.1:401180-437514 GCA_034781795.1 Crypturellus tataupa | reverse complement strand
TGTTCCTTCTCCTCCTCTTGGTGACTGGGACAAACAATTCCAGGCCAAGTCCCTGCTATCAAGTTGCCTGCAAGGTCTGGCCACGCTCTGGTTTAGCCTGTGCACGGCACTCCAGTAACCTGAGTTGTTGTCTCTAGTGCTACACCACTGCAAACGGCAAACCCCGGCCCTTGACAGCAATCTTGCACTTAGACAACACCTGGCATCTCGGTTAAAGGAGCCCAACTCCAATGGGAAGGAGTTGGCCCTAGCAGTGGTGCTCCTGGCGGGCCGTCTCTTTGTGCTCATTGCTTTAATGCATGGAAAGGAGTTGGGCAAAGCCTGCCCCTCCGCACGGCAGGGAGGGGACACACACAGTTAACTCATTATTCCTGGTAGTGGGGTGAATATTGCCCAGTGTCACCCATGCCCAGCTGTGTAACCCGGGTGCCGGGGCCCGTGGTGCCGCACTGAGGGAAGGCGAATCCAGCCGGGAAGGACGGGTTGGAGGGTGGCTCCTCTACGGCCGCTGCAGCGCGGGGCATCCCTGTGTTAATCATCATAATTAAGGAATGCTTCTGCAAGACGCTCCTCTTGCTGAGATGCTGTGAGGGGAAATACACGATGGAAAAAATTCAGGGTTTCTTTTGGGTTGCTTTGTATTTTGAGAAATCTAGAGATGGAATATTTTTGGGGAAGGAGAAAAGGATTGGTGAGATACACGTTTGAAACTAGGTTGCACTTCTGTTATTGTAATGATTTAACTCGGAAACAAGACTCTGGCTTTAATTATAATTAGCATTAAGCTGGAAGAGTTTCCTCCGAGACATCCAGCCCGGGCTGCGTGTCTGGCTTCAGAATGAGTCTGAAAAGGGACATCCGAAGCCCTGGTAGCTCTGCCGCTCGCTGGGGGAACACAGCACCGTGGGCAGCGCCGGGCAGCGGCAGCAGCACCCCGCTGCGTGGGACAGGGCTGCGATGGCAGCCGAGCAGTAACGCGGGGCCGTAAATTCCTGAAATCTAGTAATAAATCTATCAAAGTGAGTAATACGTCCGGATGGTAGAAGGGCATTATTTGTTTTTGTTTTAAATTTGCCAGACCTCATTTTTTTGAGCATTCGTCTTGGGGGTGAGGACTTTGAAAAAGCAATTACAATGGGTGAGTGATTGGTGTAGGATGTGACATTTGTGTGTGTCAAACGTGTTTAACTGCATTAACCTTTGAGGAATTTACACTGACGTCTTGGAAGATCTATCTCACGCTTGGCCTGAAAAATCTAAATTCTCCCTCGGCTTAAATCTTATTTACACTTACTTTATTACAAAATAAGTGGGCCTAAAACTCTAATGGAGTTTTGCCAGATCCTGAAGCCCCCGTGGCTCAGCGAGATCCTGCAGGAAACGCAGCATTGCAGGGCCGGGAAGGAGGTTAGTCTGGTTCCTTTGCTGGATATAGGCTCCTAGGGGGAAGATGACTGCAAGAAATAAGGTTACGCATCTGACTTATCCACTTCAGGATTTAATTTCTTGCTAATAAGGTATTTAAGCTTTCAAGAAAGCCACTTGTAGGTCTTTGTAGACTCTTTAATCTTCAAGTATTATGCAGAAATTACATTTTTTTTAATAGTTCCTTACTGGAGATTTTCAAGGCGCAGCTAGGTTAACGTGCTCGGTGTACTGCTCCTCTTGGTTTCTCAGCATGTGCTTGGTATCTGTTTGGATGCTTGGTGTATCCAAGTCTCCGTGAAGAGTGTTTCCCTCCTTTGTGTCGGTGGGAAGCGGTTCCTCTCGTTGCTGACTCAGCTCCATGTCTCTTGTGCTTCACTCCACTGAAATCTGGTTAGGTACAAGACAGACTCCGGTGGAATGAAGGACAACAGAATCCATGGATCGTTCTCAAGTCACTCACAGTGCAGGCCAGTATCGTACAGCTTAGAGAAGCGGACCGGGTACGTCTGGGATGTGCTGCCGTGCGCGGGAGGTGTAAACTAGAACCCGTGTCTACGGGGGCTGCTGCGGGCTGGCGCTCTCCTCTGCTTGCTGACTCCCCCATCCAAACCATTCCAGAAGTTCAAGCTTTTTTATTCTTTTTAATTTTAGTCTGTAACAAAACAGCCAATACATTCACTGGGGGAACAACTTACTGAAGGATAGGGCAAACTCCATCCCAGGGTCTCTAAACAAACAGGAGCTCCTCTAAATCCTGTTCTAGCTCTGCTGCTTGAGCTATTGTGGCCTTCTGTAAAGGCAGTTGAAGAGGACGATCCGTGAAGTCCCTTCTGATATTAAACCTCCATGTACAAAATTCAAGGAATGCACATGGGCAATCCCTCTACATGGTCCTACTTCCTAAAGATCTTTGGCAAAAAAGGGATATGCTGAACTACCACTTCCCTTTAGCCAGTATAGGTAGAAATCTTCTGCCTTAACAGCCTCTCACTGCATATGGCAATCAGTCTGAGGCTTGTTGTAAAGTATGGTTAAATAATAGCACGGAAAGAAACATGCACTTCTAGCATACTGCTGTTCTTGCACCTTAGTATCTGTGAAATGAATTTACACTACAGAGATCCCAAAAAGGTGCTATAAAAATTCATATTAATAAGCTCTAAGCACTGTCCCAACCCTCTGTAAGAACTTCCCATCTATGAAAGAGAAAGCAAAGAAAATGAAGATTGTCAAAATAACTTAAAAAAAAAAACCCTTCATCTATTCACTGAAGATGTTTCTAAGATTCTTGTAGAGAATCCTGACTATAGACTGAGACTTCATTCGCTTGAAGATGTCCTGGTTTTACCTGCAAAATTAATGCAGAAGCTTGAGTACAATTCCATATATGAAGACTCGCAGATTGCCCCTTATCTAAAGAACTTGAAATATTTTTAAAAACCTGGTGTGAAATCCTCATCCTCCTGTGGGAAGAGGAAGCTCACCGCTTCACAGCAAGGAGTGGTGAATAGTTTCTCCTTGGCAGTGAATCCAAGGACTGGGTGGCTTTGCTTCGCTGGGGCTATCAAGTCAAGTAAGGGACCAAGGCCAAAGCTTGTGCTTCTGTGATGCCTGGAAAAGGCTGAGACAGAGCTGCCTGGTGCAGGTGTCTGGATCAGTCCAGCAACACGTCTTGGTGGTGCTCCCCAGCACGTAGGTGACTGAGGAAAACCTCCACTTGTACTTAGAGGTTCACTGGAAAAGACAGGCTGGAAAGCTTTACTTGGGCATGAACTGAAAGGCTTGCCTGTCACCCAAAACAGTCAGATTTTTATCTTATCCTTTACTAAGCCTTGGAGGTGCTGACAGAGGGCTTAACAGAGCAAACAGCTTAGGCTGTTCCCCCCTTCTCTCATTCTTTTCTTTCCCCTCCCATTCCCCCCTTTTCATTTTAAATATAAACTTGCTGCTGTGTCAAAGCCTCTCCCTTAGTTTTGTCAAGACTTGTTAAAAGCTTTTTGGATAAGTCTTGGCCTAAGCAGAAACCCATCAACAGAAATTCCTCCACGCAATCCTGGCTTATTTGAAATGCCTTTTATCAGGCAAGTTGCAACGAGCTGCAGCAGTGTAAGTGCCTAATGGGCAGCCTGCAGCTATTAACCGTTTAGGGCCCTGCTGCCTGGGCTTCACAAAGCCAAGATGCCCAGGAGAGAATAACCGAAGGGAGCCTTGGATTCCTTCAGGAAGGGCTCAGATGAAGCGGAGGTTCTTATCAACACAATCTTGCATTGAAAAAGTAATAAAGGCTTGAAATACCTGCTTCAAAGACCCACATCTAACAGGTAACTACCCTTAGTCTTGAGCAGATTCAAAGTATATACTAAAGGTTACCCCTATCTTATCTTTCAGCCTTTAATTAACAAGACCCAGTTGGGTTTTTGCTTTTCCCAGAAGAGAAATCCTGAGCCAGGCTCTAGCCGTATGCCTCTGCCTAAGCAGCGAAGATCTGTTTCCACACAAGTGCCAGACCTTTAACTAAAGGTCAAATAAAATTATACTTGGCTCCTCTGAACTTTAGAGAGACCAAAACTTTCTATGTTTCTTTGCAGCGGCCAGAGATAAAGATATAGCGGCTCTGAGCCCAAAGTTGTCGTGTTTCTCTTGTATCGAGTGCACTTTGCAGTAGAATGGGGGCTCCAGCCCCTGTGCCCCCCATGGCCTCTCCAGAACGGCAGCTCCATCTCGTTCAACTCCGAGCGAGCTGGGCACACGGTATTACCTGGATTCGTGCCCGGCTTCCCAGACTTGCATTACAACTAGAGGAACTCGCTTCTCTCGCGGTAGCCACAGCAGTTTGCAAAGTTCCCGATTCTTGGTTTTCACCATTATGACCGTGGCCTTTGGGCTCTTCTCCTACGCTCGTACCCAACAGCAAGTGGAAAGGAGCCTTGTGCGCCAGCAGAACACCTGGTCTCCTGGCTCCGCGGATCCGGAGATCAGCTCTACTCCCAAGGGAGGAGCACATCCGTAATGCCACATTAATACAGAACTTCAATGCACTCTGCAAACCTTGACAGACCAGTGAGCTGTTTTCTTTATAAGGAAAATAAGTCAGACTTGGAGTTCTTTAGAGTGACTGCTTTCATAAAGATTTGATTTTTTTTCATGATATATCTGGATATATTAAATTATATTTTTTGTGTCATTAGCATAGAAGAGAAAGATCAATTGATTGAAACTGAGCTAAATTTTTATATGTGGTAGTCCAAGTAGTAGATCAAATTTGGTATTCATTGCACCAGTTCAAATCCAGAGCAGCTCCTTTGGTTTTAACTCAATTACATCGGCCTTGAAGACAAATGATGTTGTGCACAATTCTTAACAGCTTAGAAATATTTTTGTTTAGGCCTTAATTGCTGCTTTGAATAACTCTTTATTATGGCTTAAAATACCCAACAGAAATGTTTGATTCTTGAATTTTTCCTTACAAAGCTGTTCTCTGGGCTCAGTTTCCAAACAGCAAAGGGCAACCGCTTTGGTGTCCATATAAAATAAGAAGCATTTTTGCTATATGAGCAGGTTTAATGCAGCCCGTTACAACCTCCTGCCTCTTCTTTGCGATAAGCAGCCTTCCAAAGAACCCACGTCTCAGCCTGCAACCGACCACACCGCACTCAAAGGTAACAACTTTTATGATATTTAAGAACGCGCAGTCATACTGTTCACTCACCTGTCCTGGATAACTAGGTAAAATCCCCGTCTTGCAACAGCTTTGCTTAACTTAAAACCAAAACAAAATAAAAAATGACTAGGGAGACAGAAAAGTAAAAGCAGGTGTAAATACACGCAGGGACTAGTCTGTCTTCTCTTCTCTCTTCAAAGGAAATTCCGGGGGAAGCAATCGGAGGAAACCGGAGGGTCCTTTATTAGGGCTGTGCGTTGGGTTGGCTGGTGGGAGCAGACAGGCTGGAAGGAAGAGCGGGGACACAGGCAGGAGAGGTCAGCTAGGGGAGGAGAGAAGCAGGAAGAGAAGCAGCAACAAATGAGGTTTTCTTTCAACAAAAAGCACACACAAGTAGCGGGGCTGGGGCGGGCACGTTCTGCCCATTTCAAGGTGGTGTCCCCGGGCGCCGTCTTTATGGCGGCGCCGGCCCAGGAGGGCCCCGGCGCAGCCAATGCGCGGCCCGCGCGCCGGCTCCTCCTCCGCGGGTCCCACCGAGCCAGGGCGGCTCCGGCAAGGCCGCAGGAGCAAAGCAGGGGCCTGTGTGGAGCGAGGGGCTCCGGCCGCCCCGCGGCGCGAGGACGGGGGGTCCCTTGTGGGTCTTGGGCTGCGCGTTGAGCCGAGCGTCCATCCCGCTTGCCCTGTGCATCCGTATTGCCCTGCATGTCCGTCCCGCTCGCCCTGCGCGCTCGTCCTGCTTGTCCCGCGCGCGGCCGAGGTGGCAGCCTGGCTGCTTGCTCAGCTAGAACACTGTGTTGGAAACGTGCTCAGGGAGAGGGAAGCTCTGGAGCTTCCTGAGCCCCGAGCAGCAGGGGCCTCGGTAGAGCTATCCATGAGCGCTGGGGTGCATGGACTGTGTCAGGTTTAGGGATGCTCCTTACAGGACCTCCAGGCTTTCACGTTCATTCTAGCGCTACAAGCAGTCGGTTAACTGCTCGGCACCTTGTTCTGTTTTTATTAAATCTTTCTCTCCCCTCCTGCGTATAAGGAGTCAAGCTGCCCCAGTGCTGGTTCTTGCGCTAACCCCTGTCCTTGTGGCTGTCAGTCATGCTCTGGGAAGTCTCCAGGGCTGGATTTATCCTCCCTGGGGGTTTCAAAATGTGTTTGTCGCTTTGTGATGTGAGACGGCAAGAGAGGAGGCTGAGGGCAAAGGGGGCGGCCGCTGGGGTTCCCCTGCAAGCTGGGGGTGCCCATTAGCACCCCCATTAGAACCTGGTAAACATGAAAAACTTGAGGGTAAAGGAGTCCTGCACTGGATAAACGGGTTGTTCCGAAGTGAGGCTGCTTTGGTTGTGACACCCGTCACGAGGCTGCCGTGTCTTTAGTGTTTAATGGCCTTATCCGTGGTGACTAGCCCCATCGTAAATTAAAGGTTTGTGATTTTTTGCCCACATTTTATCCAGAAGTGAACAAATAGCTGATAAATGTATCTGCTGAAGACATGAACAAAACAAACTGCGCTCTATACGAGAAATATGTGCTGGTAAATTATCATTAGGATATTTTATTTATATTTATACTATTTGCTGGTGTTACTTGTTTAGGGCTGTATGTAAGAGTAAGTCAAGCTCTCCAGTTTTGCAGTGCTGAACACTTTGAAGCCAGGGCAGCAGCTGCTGCTTACAGCAAATACAGGTCTGGGTTGTGTTTATTTACAAGCGTAAGGTGCCGAAAAAATATTTCTACCACTTATTACAGCTGTCAGGACTAGGGGGGACAAGATACGGAATGGATACCTAGATAAGGACATAACATTGTTCCACAATATGCAGTTATTTCAACTATCGGTTCCTTAGACTCTCGGCACGTGGGTGGACAAAGCTGCCCTCACATCATGAAGCTGCCGCTGCCGGCGCACAGCGGGGCTGGTGCTGTCAGGGGAGGAGGGCTCTTCCCTGCAGGATCTGAAGCCACATTCCAGTTGGGCTTAGGAGGAGGAAACCTGTGTGGTCTTGAAGGCTCGTCAGCTTGACCTCTAAATTTGTCCAATAAATGGAATCAAATTATTTTCTTGATCTGCAGGTTTGAGACATCAAACAACAGGAAAACTCAGGGCCACGACTCCTGAAATTGCAGTCCACAAGCAGGTGTAGAATAATTACTTGAGGGTTTTCCCCCTTTGCCTCTTAAACTTATCTGATGGGTGAAAAAACCTGCTCTAAAGGCAACTATCTACATAGGAATAAGGACTAAACAGAGCCCTTGGACTGTGCATCCTTAATGCTTCCCATCACAGGAAGAGGAACCACAGTAACGCTGTCTGTCTGTGCTGGTTCTATGGCTGGTGCAGGCCGAGCAGCCTTCCTGATCCCTTCTCTCGGCAGCACCTACCCTCTCCCGCGTGCAGAAGAGGGGAAGGATCCCAGACTGTGTGAAGTGCAGCCAGCAGCCGCGTGTGACCAGGGAGCTGCTCTGCCCCGCGCCGTCCTGCGCGAGTCCAGGGCTGCGGCTGCGCTGAGACCTGCGGGACGTGCAGGTTGTGTGTGCTCTGTGCGCCCCGTTCCAGTCTGCTCGCCCTGCCGCGAGCTCGTTCAGCTCAGGCCGTGTCCTTGGCGCTGCCGTCTCTGCAGGTGAAGCTGCTGCCGTGAGCAGCGTTTGCCGTGATGAAAGCAGGAGCGTTTGAGAGAGGCTGGCCTGCAAATGTAAAAATGTGCCTGTAGTGCAGGCTTTAAAATGAAATAATAACAACTGGTAATTCAAATGCCTGTCAGTTGTAGTCTCAAAAAAATGATGCAGTGATAGTTGGGGGATAACAGAGCTAAGGCAGTCCAAATCTTTTGTACTCTCCATTGTTCTGGAATAGCATTTTAGTGTAACGTGCACATGTGAGCTGTACTCATTGCTGAAACACAGATACCTCTGGGCAGTGAGGGACCAAGAGGAAGGTTAAGGCCAAGTCTCCTGGAAACCACAAGGAAAAAGGCAGAAACTCCTAAAAAGTTTCCAGAATACCTGTCCTGGTGAGTTAGCTTCTACTTTGTGGCCCCAGATCCTTAATAGTTCGATCTAGCCAAGGCCTAAGGCATGCTACTTAGCAAGACCATATACAGAGATCAATCACCTGAGGATGGGATGCAGTAATTTTATTTTAAATGTTCAGGCATATTTATTCATTTGCAACTCGCAGAGGAAAGAAAACCAACCTCTCGTCATCCTCACCCCATCCCCAGGCTCCACACAAGTTTACATTTTCTTTTTCACTTTCAGATTTAAAAGCAAATGTGGCCTCTGTTCTGTTCCCATTTTCCCTTTGGCAATGGGAATTGGCACTAGCTCACACACCTGGTTCTGCAGCTTAGTTAAATATCAGGCTCTTCCACATGAACACACCTGGCTTTTTCCTTCCTTTGGAGACATCAGGCTCAACTGTATTCTCTATCCCTGGCGATTCTGTCGTCGTTCTGGAAGGCTCGGTATTAAGCCTGCAGCACAACGGGAAGGTGTCTGAGTTTTTGCTGTTGCAATCGCCAGGACGCAGGGTGCTTGCGGGTGGCTTGGAAGTGCTCGTTGTGGAGCCTCTGGCCTTGTGTTTGTGGTGACCTGCAGACCGAGCTGCAGGATGTCTGTGTAACCAGCACGCGTGCAGCAAGCGGGGGTGACATTTGCAAAGTGACACGAGTTGCAGAAAAGGCCCTGGGACGTTAGGGCAGACACAGACCAGCCCCCCAGTTGAAGTTCATCTCCTGAGCAGGCAGCCCTGCATGCAGGGCCACAAGTGTCACCCTGCTTTTAGGAGGGTTGCTCTCAACCTGAACCAGCATAAAAATAAATATGTACTAACACAATAGCATGTTTTCATCTTGTCATGACTTGTAAATGAGTAAGACTTCAGAAAGGGTGGAAAAACAAAAAGGTAGAGAACATTTTGAGGGGCATTTTAGTTCCATCTCTGCAATAGGCATCATTTTCCATTAAAATATTTGCTGCTTAAAAAGAAGTGTTGGAAGAAAAGTTGTGCGCATTCTTTGCTTAGTTTTATTAAATTGCTTCGAGAGTTACCACTCGTTTACGATAGCATTGAAAGGAGCCAACAAGCTGTGACCTGCGTCCCCGCTCCTTTCTTTCCAGGGGCCGTGGCCGTGTTTCAACACAGCACTCTGGGGTTTTTAAAAGGGCACTGGTGACAGATCGCGGTAGCTCTGTTATTTCCCGTCAGTGTTTATGGGATGGCAAACTAAGTCTGAATTTAATAGCAGCCTGAGGGTGCTGAGATACTGGAAAGGATCATTTGCTATTTCAGTAAAGTAGAAAATTAGATACTTTGCTGTTTCAAGTTCTCACATTTGAGGAGGTATGAAATATTTGCTAGCCAGTTCATGATGTATTAAACCACAGGGGAAAAAAAGAGGTACAATTTTTTTCTTGTACGTGGGTGGTATTTTTTTTTCCTTGTTTCAGTACCAGGAAAACATCCCTGAGCAGCATTCCTGTGATGCAGGCTTGTGGGTGGGGGGAAAAAAGACTTTTGCAAGGAACAAGTTAAAAAAAAATTACATAAACTTGAGTAAGAACAAAGGACAATGTGTAAAGCTGTTGCACGTATCGGGATATAATGATGTTGCTTAACAGAGTTAACAGGAATATGAAGCTGCTTGAGGAGACAATGAGGCACCTTGGTGCCAATGTTCCTTGTCTCCCACCAAATCAGTTGCTGCGTGTGCTGCTTTCCGTGCAGGAATCGGCCTCTGCCAACACAGTTAAACGAACCCAAAATCCGGGCAGAGCCGAGAATTCCAGCCGGGCTGCGTCAGCCGGCTCCGCAATCCCAAAGCACCTCCAGGGGAAAGGAGGAGACTCGACAAGCCGCTGCCCTGACTCTGCAGAGGATTTCTAAAGGGGCTGTCATGGGGAAGGGCTTAAATAACCTTCAAACAAAATAATTAAAGATTGATTATGCCATAATTGTAAAACAGTATCCCAAGGCTCTAAAGGTATTGGCCCTCCTTCTCTTCTGTCTTTGAAGATAAGACAGAATGGCCGTGTGTGAATTACTTAAAGGTCCCTGGCATTTTTTGTGTCTGCAAGAGGCCGAGAACTGAAGATTACAGAAATTCTCAAATTTTTGCTTTTGATCATAACTGCATTAAATTTTTTTTTAGTCTTTTAAAGCTGTGTTTAAAACCAGCAACATTTGAGGAAGACTGACAAAATGTGAGGAGATTCAATTGTCTACTTATTCCTGTGTTTGAGTTCTGCAAAAAAATCAATTTCTAGCCTGGCAGTTGTGAGTAACTCCAAACGGACCTGTGTGCTGTGCAACAAACTGCTGTTTGTGAGACAGCTTACATGAGCCTCCCTTCGAGAAATAAGACTAATAAAAAATCTTAAATCACCATTTTGGCTGGAGAGCTTAGACTACTTCTTCTCAGTGAATTTCAACTGTAAACTTTAAAGCTCTTGAAAATACTTTTACCAAGATATTTGTTCTGCATCTGCTGTTGGTCTGTACTGCGCAGGTACAGCTGCACATCTCTTCCTTTCACCTGGATCCATTTTTGTGAAGTTCTGTCCAGTTTGCCAATACAAGAACAGAATATTATCTTTCATAGTTAAGCAAACAAAGCCAAGTGAAGCCAGTTTTGCTGATGGCAGACTAATGTTTGAACATGACAGCACGTTAGTAAGCTGGATGTTGCAATGGGCAAGGCTGACCCTACGGTTCCAGAAGCGGCTGTGTCTAAATTATCTTAACGTTTGTATTTAGGGCAGCGTGCGTGCACCGTGACCGTTATTTTCTATTTTATAAATTGTGTGTGCTGGTGCCCTGGGTTGTGTCATCACTGTGTCTGAGCACATACCTGTGCACACTAAGAAATACCAGCAACTGTTCTGTTAGCCAACAAGTGCTGCCGAAGCTGAAAAGGTTGAGCTGTGTTTGAGGACACGCCGTTGGCTTCTGGGGATCTCTCATCTGTTTTTTTCTGATATTTTTCCAGATCCCTCAAGTCTAGAAAACACTCCAGTAAAGTGATTTTCCATGGTTTAAGCTTAACTGGAAGCACCAAGGAATTATTCTGGTTTTGGTTCTTTTGCACTTGCCCTGATTATAAGTAGGAGGCAATTTTTAAAGAGTTTTGGTAGAAAACGCACGTGTTTTCTGTGTTGAAAGTGTCTCCAGCAGCCGACAGGCGCAGGGACGAGTCAGTGCCCGCGCCGTGGACGCCCCGCGCGCAACGTGGATCCTAACTTGGTTCCTCCCTGCTTTGATCGTCCCAGGGCAGATCCCCCCTTCCCGCTTTCCCGCGGCTGGTGCGCGCGGTGGCAGCTCCCGGGCGCTGGGAAGCGCCTGTTTCCGGAACGCGACCCTTCCTGCCCGCCGCTCCGGGTCTGTTCCAGCCCGCCGGCCGGCCACTCTTTTTCCTATAATTCTTGGCCTTTTGTGTGCAGCTCCGAGCAGTCTGTGAGTAACCCGAGCCCTTCCCTTTGGTGGACATGAACATACTTGCTGGCTTATCTGAGCAGCGATTCTACCCACAGCCACAGACACGCCTGTGGGAACGCTCTTCCCTTCAGCCCTGTTCAGCGTGGCCGTGTCTCGACTTGCTCGCCGTGCTCTCTAGACCAGCACTGCCTCGGAGCGAGCAGGACACACAAGCTTGCAAGGCACCAAAACGGCCCTCAATGCTGAGCAAACAGCAAACTGTGTGTTTGTGGCCAAAGAACGCGGGAGGCTCGAGCGTGCCCTGTGTCACCTCCCAGCAGCGGCCGGCGGTGACGCGGGTACCCCGCTCGAAGCCGTGCGGGCTGCCGCGGTGCTGGGGTTTTCCTGTGATGTCTGATAATAAGGGAAGGCTGCATTCTTCTGACTGCGTTTAGGAACGTACCCGTGGAGGCTGGCAAATCGTCTAATCCACTTTCAGCTTTGAAATCTGCTCTGTTGCAGTAAAGACTGGTTTCCAGTTCTGGTGAAGCAGCAAGCAGTGCTTCCTAGGGCTGAGTCATGAGATCTGTGAAACTACAGAAGTGCCTGTGCCCAAAAGCAAAGGCAGGAGGTGAATGTAGCTGGGCTTGTACTGGTTGTATGCGGGGAGGCTGCAGCAGGTTTAACTGCGCTCAGGAGGCCCAAGGGCTCCACTCGAGAGCCAGGGTGACAGCGAGGGACCCAGCAGCGCCCTTCCCTCCACCTTGTGTGCGGGAGTGCCAGGACCTTGTGTGGGAGCGCCCAGGCCTTGCCAATTCAGAGGCTCCTATTACAGTATAGGCTGGATAATTTTAATCATTCTTGGCCAATGGTCCGATCTTTATGCAGGTCGGAGTGGTGGAGGCACGTGGTTGAGGAGCTGAGGATGGAGGGGGCTGGTTTAGACATGCGTGGCTTGCAGTATTTGGTGATGCTGATGACACTGAGGCCGAGCCAGCACCAGCACTGCTGGTTCAGTTATCTTGGTCAGAAGTGTGATGTTTTTACCAGGGCAGTTATTCAGGGTGACAAGCCAGAGGCCGAACTCTCCTCTAGAACTGGTGTCTTCGAGCTCCTACGGATCCCTGCTGCTCTGTAGCATCCGTTCAGCAGCAAGACTGTATGTACGTGCCTGGTGTCAGCCCAGGATTGCGCTGACCAGGTCTGAAGCATCTGCCTTCAGCTCCCTGTGTCTTCAACTGCTGGTGAATCAGGGCCCAGCCCTGTTAGCAACGCCGGGACACTGGGACATGGGGCTCCCTCTGGGACGGGGCGCTGAACAACATCTGCCCGAGCAGCTCCGACCACCCTTGGGGACAGAAAGGGCAGCACTGCAGGGTACCCGACCTGCAAACGACGGGCTCGTACTCCCTGCGGCGCACGGCCAGCCCAGGGCAGGACCTGCTGCGTGCTGGTCTCCTGCGTTATTGACTGCTGCAGGGGGCATCCCCGTGCTGGCCCGACTGAGGTCACGGGGCAGCTCTGGAGTTTTGATGCTGACAATTACAATGAGGTGAGAGGGGAAGCTCAGGCTGGATTGGAATCTCTGCCTTTTTAAAATATTGAAGGTTTCTAACTCCCTGCTACACAAGACCATGTTTTACATTGTGCCAGTTTGCAAACCTTCATGTAGGGGTTTGCTGCATAATCCCACGTCGACGTTGTTCTATTAATGTGTTGGAATTGGATGCTAGGTTGCCTTTCCTCATTATCTTGTATTTTCATGTTCTGAGAGGTTTTTTGGGATATGTAAGAAATCAGCGTTAAATATAAACACACATACTGCCTCAGAGATCATTTCATCCTTGCTCTGCTCTGGGATGAGTGCTGTTTTACAGTTAAAACATTTCCTTTTCTGCCTCAAGTTGACTCCCTGAACAAGGAAAGGCTGTGCAAGCTACTCCAAAGATGCACATAAATTATCCTTACTTGGGATAGACAAAAGGGATTTTTATTACCATTGCTATTTCCAGAAAAAACAAGAGTCACTGCCCTTCCTGCTGCTGAAAGCAATGGGGAAACCATCCCCTGCCGCCGGGTACAGTGAGAGCCCCGGGGGGCTGAGCAGGTTTGTCCTGGAAAGATCCAGAGCGAATGGAGCATCCGCAGCAGCCCTGCGCTGCCGCCCTTGGAGCCGGGTTTTCCTCGGGAAGGCCATGGAAGCAAAGCGGGGACTCGGGAGCTTCCCCTAGGAGTTGCAAACCTGGCGTGTCCTGGTACCGCCTGGCTCCGTGTCCGCGCATCCTGCGTGCTGCGGAGCGCCCTCCTCTCCGTGCCCGCGGCTGCCTTCACGGTGTCCTCGAGGCACGTCTCAAAGCAGCTCCGACCTGCTCTGCACCCTGTGAACGCGTCAGGCTGCTGCGACAGGACTGTGTCGAGTTCCTCCTCGCCTGCGTGCCAGGGTAGGGGCAGAGCAGGCGCCTTGGTGCAGGGCAGCTCGGCCCCTCGGAGCCCCCCGCGCTTTGAGGAGTTGCTCCAGATTTATAGGTGAATGAGGAAGCAGAGAAGCAAGCTGAAACACTGCAAGTATTTTGATGCCCTGCCTGTGCCTGGGGCTCTTCATTGCTGAAAGTAGCCTAAGTTGGTTGTAAGTCAGGTAAAATCTCAAATGAAGTGGGAAAAAGTCAAGATGGGATCAGAGTGAGACTGATTCCTGCTCTGTCCTGTCAGGCTGTTACTAGGAGTAAGGCTTGAACGTGGAGTTTGTGACCAGTAGGACACGTACATGCATGTGGGTCCGTCCCAGATCACTTCCCACGCCAAGGGATGCTCTCATGTGGAAGTGGTGGGTTCGGTGCCTGTGCCCGAGCATTGGGAGGCTTCCACTTGGCTGCCCTTGGATAAGGAAAGTGTTCCTTGCCCGGTGCCCAGGCAGCCGGCTACCCAGGCCAGGTGAGCAGGTCGCTCTGTGCCTGTTTAAGGGCTGCATCCTGCAGTCTGGACTGTTGGTTTGGGGCATCTGCTCCCTGTTCCAGCAGACTTGCCCCTTGCAAACAGGCTGGGATGCAGCAGGCAGGGTCCAGGGCCCAGCGCCCAGCCCCCCCCAGTAGCCCCACTGAGCTCTCGGCCCCATGGAATTGACCATTCCTGTGCGTGGGCAGCACACGCCAACCAACATTCCTCACCAGCGTGTTCCTCCGGGATTCCTGGAGCGGGGGCAGCAGGGCAGCTGCCTTCACTGCTGCCTTGCAGGTACATTTGGTTTCCCAGTCACACACAAACTGTTCTGCGTCCCGACTCGCACAGCCGCGAGAGCCGAGAAGCTGGTGTCCTCCTGTTACAAACCGAAGGGGATTATCCTGGGATTCCTGCAGCATTGGCATGTTTTCCTTCCATGTGCAGTGCCGTGTTGCCTACAAGAGCGCAGGGAGTCGCGGGGCTGGCTGGGGTGCCCGGCCAGTGCATGAGGGCCAGCAGCATTCCCTAGGGCAGGGGATGGAGCAGGGGTTGCCGGCAGCATTCCCTAGGGCAGGGGATGGATCAGGGGTTGCTGGCAGCATTCCCTAGGGCAGGGGATGGAGCAGGGGTTGCCAGCAGCATTCCCTAGGGCAGGGGATGGAGCAGGGGTTGCCGGGCCCGGGTGCCCGTCCTGAAGGGCATCAAGGGGCCGCTGCCTGCCCTGCGCTGCCATCCCGGTGCCGCTGGAAGCGCCGTGCGTGGCTGGGAGGTGACGCGGAGCAGACCAGCAGCAGCCCGTCCGCAGGGGATGGTTTCTGGCAGAGGCTGGACCCGTTTGCTGGCGAGGGATTCACCGAGCGCGCAGGCTGGAGTGCGGGCATCTCGTGTGACACGGAGCAACCGGCCCTCCTCCTGTCCGTGACCTTCCACTGCGGACACGTGGAAGCAGGAATTCTGCTTGCAGACACAGGGTGTGATCAAAGCCAAGCGCGTGTCTTTGGTGGTGTTGGGCCGCAAAGCAGATTTGTAAGTTTAATGTGCACAGATGCCTTCCTGGACAACCAACTGACCTGGGGATAACAGTTGCTTTTCATTTTGCATATATCCAAACACATAAATAAAATATTAGCCTCATAGGTATTAGAGAAGGAATAAAGAGTTGTACTTGAAAAATAAGTATACCAAAAACAAAACAAAACAAAACCCAAGTAGTTTCAGGGTTAGGAATATATAAACAGAAATTAAGAAATTAACACTGAGAGCTTAGAGGACATCCCATTGGGAAGATACGAGGTCGTTCCAGAGACCTGTGTTTCCCCATGAGTTCTGTGAGTGGAGACTATGTTTTAAGGGGTTCGTTCTCATTTGTATTTTAAAGCTTCTTATTCTGAAGTGCAAGACCAGGGGCTACATCTTCAGCTGGCATAAATCTGCCTGACTGCATGGAGATAAACTGATTTATGCTGGCTTGAAGATCTGGCCCTTGGATGTAAGAAATGGAAGCAGGTGGATGTAATTTCTCTAAATTTCCACTTAAGCTGCACATGCCTGGAGCACCAGAGATTGAGCAGTACTTTCCCTAAGAGTAAAAAAGTTATTAGCTTCATATTTGTGTTAGTGCTTCACTGCCCTCCCTCTTGACTTGATCATCACATGTAGCCACAGGCTGTCTCTGGCAATGACTCCATCTCCCCTATAAAATTAAAAATTACTTGTTTCATATCTTTTTAATAAGAAATGTCCTTTTTAATAAAGGGCCCTGCTCTTTAACGGGTGATGTGCTGATGAACAGCAGGCTTAGATTATTGCATTTTCCTGATTTGAATTTCTCTCCCCGCATTTGAGCTGTAACAAGCTGAAGTAAAAGTCCCCAAAGACTCCCCGCACGCAGCACGGACAGCGGTTTCGCTACCGCAGTCCCGGGAGCTGAGGAGGCTCCGTGTGAAGGCCGTGGGGCTACGAGCGCCCCGCGCTCTGGCCGCGGGCAGGATCTCCTTGCACGTGACAGTCTGCAAGGTCTTGCAGCAGGGCTGCAGCGTTCCTGATGGGGCCTTGGTTCTGCGCTGGGATGGAGAGAGTTTCAGCCTTGGCAATGACACTTCCAGGGTTCAAAAGACAGAGCTCCCCTGTCAGACCCATGATGTGATGGGTTGTTTCTACAAACCAAACACGGAGGCAGCAATAAGGAATTATTTTTGTAGAGGTGATGAAAGCTGCGTGGCTGAATCAAATCTATGTGCTTGCTTAGCGGCTGCAACAGGGACTGTTGCTCGTGTCGTGTCACTGGTAAGTGCTGTTAGTGGCCTTGTAGCACGGGAGAAAAGGGATCTGGCTCACCAGGCGATCAGGAAGGTGCAGTCACTTGCTCCATTGGGAACAAGTCATTGAATGTCCCATAGACTGCTTGTAGGAAAATAAAGCTTGATGCTGTGCAGAGTGCGGCAGCCTCCTCGTCCCGTGGCGAGGCTGTTGAGAGGGACACGGAGCCCTGGAGCCCGGTGGAGCGCCCCGGCGCGGGAGGGCTGCTCCTTTCTGCTTCCTTCCTTTTTCCTTGCACACTTGCTCAAGAGATCTACCCAGGGCCTAGGCCTGGCACTGAGGATATTTATGGCTCTGGGAAATCCCAGACATGGGTTACATCCCGTTTGGGATAATTGCAAGCTGCCTCTGTAATCAGTCCTGGAAATTCTGCTTGCTTTTTGTGCTGCTCTGACCTGCTGCGAGGTGGTGGTAGGTGCTGTTAACAACTGCCATTTTTAATGCTGTTTGAGGGTAGTGTAGCATAAATAGCATATGAAACATTTTCAGACATTGTGAAGGGGAAAAAAAAAACTGGTAAGAATGTGGAGAACTTTACAAATCTGACTACAGCGACTGTCTGTGCAAACAGCTTCACTCCTGTTGTTCATTTTGAAAGTGGCAGCCTTGCTAACATGTCCAGGGTCACAATTCAAACAGCTTTCTGCAGCTAGAAATACACTTTGGATCTGTTTGCTACTAATCTGTTGTCTACGAAACTGAAATGAAAGCAACTCTGTGCTTGTAGTACTTCTGTCAAAACATCGTGTCATCTCCCTTCCCCGCCGATCTCCGGGCTGCCGCGGAGACGCACGGAGCTGAAAACGGGGCCGCTGCCAGGAGCAGGTGCCCTCCGTCACCGCCTGCTCCGGGACAGCTCTGGCTTCCGTCCGTCCGAAGTGAATGACTCCCTGAAACTTTCAAACATGAAAGCAATTTGGAGTGAAATGACTGAGAGCAAAATGCTTAATAGTGATGGCATGCTTTAGAAATGACAGCAAAGGACACCTCAAAATAGGAAGATATTTTTGAATGATTTAAAATAAATCGTTTTATTTTTAAAATCTCTTCTAGCTTTTTAAACAAATTTTCATTTTACTTTATTAGAAAAACAGTTCAGTGGTACTGAGATAAATGTGAGACATTCTGATGGTATTAAATCTAATCTGGAAATAACTTTAGTTAAAAATAGACAATTTCTGCTTAAGCACATAAGCGAATAAGTTGTATCCTAGCCCCAGAAAAAAGGCAAAGGTGAAATTCCAGAGATTTGCTGACTGCTAATTTTATTCAAATAACTTATGCAGATTTCCTGCCTCTCTGTTTAGCTTATTGCCTTGGCTCATCTGCTCCTGGGCTTGTTTCAAACACACCTGAAGTGACTCTGGGGCAGGTTTTTGCACAAGTAGAATCACAGGAGCTTAGTAGCCTTCGGAAAGAGCACGTTTCCATCCTGGGTTGTAATGTGATTAACCTGGAGTTCCACCTCATACTCCCATCTCAGACCTGAGAAGCCCTTAGTGGTCAGGCCTTAATCCAGGTTCTGCGACTCGCGTTCCTCGTTCCAGGTGCTGCTGCGGGAGTTTGTTCATGGGAAATATCCGAGCTCAGGCCCTGCTGGAGCCGGACGCACAGGGCGCAGGATGGTTGAATTGCAACCAGTTCAATGTGGGAAGACTTCCTGCATGGGCCAGGTGCACCGTTTCCCTTGTTGAATAGATAAATGATCCTAAACCCACCTTGTAGTCACAAATTTCTGAACCAAAATGTGTTTACATTTAGAAGGGTTGTAGGGTTGGGCTTACCAGGGCATCCTGGGCAGGTAGTAGCTTTATTGACCCGTTCTCTTCCCCTGGTAAAAGCTGTCCTCCTTATTTGGGCCCTGTGTGTTTGGGTGGCTCCGCGTGTGGGCAGAACCTGGTTGCCATGATTAGCCCAACCCGGAATGTTCAGTGGATCTGGGATGAGAAGGCGCTGGGAAGCGCTCGGCAGGAACCGCCCGTGGGAACGACGGCTGCAGGTGACGCCCGACCCCTGTCCCGCTGCCACCACCATCCCTGGGTGACACAAAAGCCTCTGCTGATTTCAGAGGGAGAAGGTGTTTGTCTCTTTCATGGACTAGCGCAAGCAACTAGAATCAGAAGTACAAATCCACTTTTCAATTCATGTAAATGTAAAACATTGTGGGCATTTGTCGTCTTGAATGGCATCCACTCTTTCTAGCTTGGCTTTTCATGTTCTTCCTCCCACTATTTTTTGAAGTATTTTTTCCATCTAGGTAATGACGGAGAGGAGCGGATTCCAGGTGCATGAGCCATAAGAAGTTTACTGGTTGACGTTCAGAAATTCCTAGCCTGAGGTGGAGGGGGAAGTTGGAGGAGGAGAAGAAAAATAAGAGAAATGAAAATATAAAAGTAGGCTCCACCACCTGCCATGTAATGATCAGGTCTGGAGATAAGGCTGTTTTAAGGTGCATTCCAGACACACGGGTCCTGCCCAGGCACAGCACAAAAGAGAAGGGAGGCTTAAAACAACCACCAGCTCCTCCTCCTCCCCCAGTCAGGTGTGCACACACATTAGAGAGCTGCTCTAATAGAAACCTCCCTCCTTGATGATATTTTCTTACAGCTTTAACTCTAAATCCCCTTTAAACACATGCACATACAGCCCTGTAATCAAGCTGATACCTGTCACTGCAGGATGAATGCACAGACTCCAAAGCAAATCAGAGTCTAGTATCGCATAAAGAAGTCGCTGGCAAGTGGTGCGTGGGGTCTGGAAAACGCTGCATCCCCTTCAGTGATCCCTGCAAGGATCCTTGTCTCATTAGGGAAAAAAACACATTTCCCCCTTGAAACAGAAAGATTCCCAACAGCTATTTTCTGCATGCACATCTCGAAATTAAAGTAGGATTAGACTGTATTGTTGCACCGTGTACAAAACCGAGGTGCCCTGTTTGAAAACCCAGGACCCGGGTCTGTTCTTGGGCAGTTTGACACCAAGGCCCCTCTGGAGCAGTCAGGAGGTGTTTGTTGAATCCAGCTGCTGTTTAACGAGGAGCAGAGTCAACCTGCAGGGTTGCATGGTAAGAGCTGCGTGATGTGTCCTCGTAAGGCAGCGCTAAGAGCTTTCCAATTAGTTTATTTTCATCTTATTTTCCTGCTCCTCTGACTGTGAGCCGTTCTCACTGGGGGCAGGAGTGAGGCCTTTCCATTTTTTCTGAGATGCTGCTGATTGAACTATAAATTAACATCTCAGGAGTACGAGACGCGTCTGTCTGTGACAAGAATTATGTGAATTTCCCAATTCGTGGGGATTTGCCCCAGTGAAAGAACAATGGGCAGTTGTTAGAGCATCTTGGAAAATTGCTGGTGTGATAAAAGAGGAATCACCCAGTAAAAATGTGTCATAAAGCTCCTAAATTTCAGCCTTGCTTGTCATGTGAACTCCAAGCAAATTTGCTCTCTGTTGGCCTATAAAGATCAAGTGGTAGACAATAGCTTTTGATGCAAGAATGAGAACATATCTTTGCAAGACAGAAATTATGTTGAATCTTTTGTTGTTGTTGTTAAGATAGTTACATTTAGTAAGAAAATTATTCCATCCTTTAATCCTTGCTTTTCAAATTTCTCTCAAATTAATATTTCTTTGAATTTTAATAAGAGTAATAATAATTTGGAAGATCATGGGCTTTACTTGTAAGTGATAAAGCAGAGAACAGTATTTAAGTAGTACCAATAATCTAATTTCTGCTTCTGCTCCGTAGTTACGGTACATGCATTATGTTTAATTCAGGAGAATAATTTATTTCTAGTCAAAGAATGATTTTCCTTGTTGACCCTGGTCGGAAGTGTTGGGTGAGTTGAAACTTTTTGTAGGAAATGAGGGACAAATTATTTCAGGGTTTGCCTTGAACAAGAGGAGGATTCTTTGGAAGCCACACAGCAATATTAAAAAAGTACAGACAGATGCAGCCGCTAATGCCATATTACTGCATAAATATTCAATGTGAAAAGTAATGAAACTACAGAACTTACAAAGAATTAAAATCTCTGTTGCCGTTTAATACTCTGCTCCTGGCATTTCACCCTCAGTAATAAATGATCTCTCTTTACAAATAACTAGCTTTAAAATTAAATCCTTGTAATCTTTCCTGTGCCCTCGAGTGAAGTAACTTTATTTTAGCTGCATCTATGCAGCCTGCGGAGGAAGGAGTCTGAAAAAATCCTCTGCTCTCCTGGGCCTTTGTGTCAAACCTTGCGCAGGACCTAGAGCCCTCAGGAGGTAACGTGAGGTTCGGGACTGGCAGCATTTCAGCCCTTGGGAAGAGGCTGAATTTCAGCAGAGTATTGGCTTTTTAACCACATCTTAGCAATCTGCATCTGAGATTTTAGTCTCCTTTCAGGGTTTTTTTTCCTCTCCTCCTCCTCTTCCTCTCTCATGTGCATTTAGCCGCTCTCGCTAAAGCAGGAATGTCTCGAATGGGGGCACCAAGGAGTAACTGTTCTTGAAGGGGGTGCCATGGAGAGAGGAAAGGGCCTCTGACTTCCACAGAGAGTGTATTGAGTCCAGCTTGGTGTCAGACTTGGCCAAAATTCATAAGTGAAATGAGATCCAGCCTCCACTTGGGCCTGCCTGGCCTCAGATGGTGCTGCGAAGGTGGCAAAGATGCAGAACAGCACAGTTAATCACTGGAACAAGACAAAATAGCAAAATATTACCTTTTTTCCCCCTCTTCCTTTATCTCTCATGATGATTTCCAGTTGCCTCTGGGGGCATCTCCCCAAACCAATTCCTCCCACCTTGGTTAGAGAAATAATTGCAATATCCACAGGGGCTCTAGCTCGGGAGGAGCTAGTAAGGACAATTGTATTTCTTCAGCATTGGCTTTACTTGGCATGCAGGACTACCAGCACGTGTTTCACTGAAGGGCCGTGGTGCCAGGCTGCTGGAATTGAGCTAAGAGGACGCTTTGAGCACTTTTTGTGCACGTTTCCTACACGTTTTGTGCACGTTTCCTACACGTTTTGTGCACGTTTACACCGTGCCCACACAGCCACGGCGGGAGAAGCTTGGCCGCTCTCTCGACAACCTCTATCGCTGGCTGTCACACTGTTGTCCTTCCTGGACACTGTTTGTCATCCGTGGGTAGATCTCAGCCAGCCCCTGCCTGTACAGCACCTCTGCGGTAGAGCAGTAATAATCATCATAAGTCACCGCGGCGTTTTGATGTGGACATGGACAATCCCTCATTCTGTTTGCCTGAAGGGCACAACTTCTGTCTCTCCTCAACTAAGGAGAAAAAAAATCTTTCTGTTTTTATTAAAAAAAGATGTGACAAGTAGTAATAAATGCTCGTGCGAACTGCTGAAGGCAACGCTCTGTCTGTAGGTGATGGCTTTTCAAATAGTTGTACTCATGAAATCGCAGCCTGATCTCTGCGTCTCCCAGAGCTTCGGTGCCGCTCGTCACCCAGCCCAGCAGTTTCCTAGATTCTATTGCTCTATTGGTGTCTAACTCCCAGCATCTCACTGTACCCAAACAGTCCCCTCTGTGGGGCTTGGCCAGCTCTGGCCCTGAATTTCCTCCAAATTTCCAGGATTTCAGGATTTCCATGCTGGGAGTTCCCATCGTGCTGGGCGCCCAGGTGACTCTGGCTGCTTCGGGGCACAACTGGGATGTTTGCACTTGCTGTGTCTGCTCGGCTCTCCGTGGGAAGCCAAAATTTCAATCCTACCAACTTTAATTCTTATCTCGGTAATAGTTCCTGCCCTCCCGTTCCACTCGTATTTCAGTAGATTTGGCCAACAATGGAGATGTTTGAATTTTATTAGAAATGAATGTGAAATTCAAATTAGGGTCAAAATAGAGAACTTGTCCATAAATATTTGAAAAGCTCCGAGCTGAGGCAGACTCCTTGCATTTTGGGTCAAAGGAAATGTTGATGTACGGAGGTGTCTCAACACTTCTGAGCTGACAGTTTCATACAGTCTTTAAAAAAAAATTCACATAAATTTAAAATGGGCTACAGCCCACAAAGGTTAGACTATCTTTTTTAGTCATTCCCTAATTTTAGTTTCCTTATCGGAATGCTTTGTATAGCTTTCTGACCATTCACTTCATTTCTATTCAACTCAAGGCAGCTTCCTGGTAATTACTTAGTCCCGTCTATTTCCCTACGGTCTCAAAATGCAAAACAATTCTTTGCAAGACAGAGATTACTTTTTACAAGCTTTAAGAGAAAATTAAAAAAAAAGCATTAAAATGATGTGATCTGTGGTAGAGTTTCACTGCTGAACCATTTTCTACAGGACTTCACTTAGGAGATACATATATATATCTATATATAACTTATATATAGCAGACACTGATTTTGTGTAAGAGGGGGTTGAGTGTGTCCTTGGTCATACCGGTGCCTGCAGAGCGTCATTCATTTTGACATCATCAGGACAGGTTCTTAGAGGACACAAACCGACATTATGTCATGAGGACATCCTGAATTTGACTTAATTCATCTATACAGTCTGAGGACCTACTGTAAAAGCAACAGCTCATATATTTGTCATTGAACTACATCACTTTTCAGCACAAAAAGTTAATGTACCATGCTGCTGCACCTACTCTATTAAACTCCCTTAATTTCCATTGCCAAATCTAGCAAATTGATAAAATAGTTTTCCAGGTGCAAATTTTCTAAATTTTCAATAAAAGCATTTCCATTTCTCTGAGAAAAAAAAAGAGAGCCTGTGTACCAATTTATCCTGATTAGGGGGCATAAGTTGTAAAAAATTGACAGGTTTCTTTCATGTGTACAGAACAACATTATATTTAAAGGTAAAATTACAATAATTCCAGTCTCTGCCATAGCAGTTTGTTCACGTAGGTGCGTTTCTTTGCAACGCGATACCAGGGTTGTCTGAACTAACGATGAAATGTGTTTACCAGGAGCAAGAGGTGAGAACAGGATGCATTCGAGCAAGCAGCACCTTAGGCTCCGCATTCTTGCAGCCTCCCGGTGATTAGCGCGGCGGGAGGATCTGGCACGTGTGGTGAGGGCAGCGCCGCGGCGGTGAGCGCTGAGCGGTCCTGGCCCGCTCGCGTGCTGCAGAGCAGGGCTCCCTGCCCTCGCCTCCATCCCCTGGCACGGCAGGAGCCTTCATCTGTCATTACTGAAGGAATTTCAATATTTCATTAAAAGAAAAAAACTATAACACATGGCCGTGGTGAATGCCGGTGTAATTTAACTGTGATTTAGCCAAACCTTCCATTGACTTGTTAAATTATGCCTCTCCATCACCTACCTTATGGGTTTCCTTGCTTTTTATCTTGCACGTCCCATTACTTATTAATTTGCCCATAATACATAATGGAGGTAGAAAAGCATAAAGCATCCCATTCAGAGATGATTTACTAGCCTGTTAGTTCTGAAGCAATGTAAGAAAGAGCAGACATTTTATGAGTTTCCTCTTTGCGTGTTTTCTTTGGAAAAATATAAAAAGCAACACATATGAACTGGAGACTTCTTTGGGCGTGATCTCATAACTACAGCTACTGCAGCTCTACAGGAGATGGGATCTGTGGAAGATTATAGAGGCAGAGTCAGGCCAGAATTAGCAGGAAGAGGGTGAGCAAGATTTACCTCATCCTTATTATGATAATGGATGTAATATCCATGGAAATGCTGATGGGCTTTGCCTAGAAAGGAAGAACTGCAGGCCAAGAACAGATACACAAAGCAGCATTATTTATTCACACCCCAATCAAGCTTCTCCTAGAATGTTCATCTTCCTGCAGGGAGCTCATGAGAAACTTTGATTCCCTTGGTATTTGAAGCAAATGACTAGCACATACCATGAATCAGAGGGGCTCATTTAGGAATGAAGAAACTATTATTCATTCTGCTTTGGCATGAATGAGCATCTGGCAGCACATTCTAAAATTCTGTGAAGACAACAGGAGGCAAAAGAAAAAAATTGGAGCTCCATATTCCTCTTGTCAGCCCAGCAGGCAGCATATGAGCATTGGAGGGAGGTGGCATAAAGACAGATCTGCTGAACTGAACCTCTCTCTGCTTGTTCTGTTTCCATCTATCTATTCTTTCCAGCTCTTTTTCATGCAAACTTGGGATCAAAATAAAAATACCTGAGGATAAATTCAACCTCTTAAGCGCACCGGGTTCTTCCTGCAGGTTGTGTCCTAGCAGCTCACACTGCGGAGGTTCTGCAGGGAGCCCGAGGAGCTCTGTGTGCCGCTCGACTGTACCTGCTATGTGAATAGGATTCATCAGGCGTCTGTGTGTGTGCAGAACGCTTATTGTATAGATAATACACAGAAGAGTTGATGTGCTGCGTTCACAAAGCCTTTGGAACAGGAAGCAGCAGAATAATGAAGTGCTGCTTAACTTTTTTTGAGCAAAATCCCACACTTAGGTCAGTAGCTGACTAAGGGCTGAGCAGTTTCTCACAGTAGGGAAGCAAAAGGGCCAGAAAAGCATGGAATTTTATTGGAAATAAAAGTTCATGTTAACCTTTTAATGATAGTATTGTACCGTTGTTTACAATGTGCCACATTGTTTCCTCTGATTCCTTATCCATTTAGGATGTGAAACTGGAAGCGACCGAACTGTTGCTTATGCACATCATCCTTTCTTGTACAAATGAACATGCAGAGTGACTACAAGCACCGAAGGAGGCTGAGAGCGCTCGGGGTTGCAGTACTGACCCATGCAGCTCTCCTGGAAAGGGTCTATCTTGCTCCTCTGCAGTCCCTGCCTTTGCTGAAAGCCAGAAAATGCTGCGTTGCTGTTCCAGGATCTCTGAAGAGAGCTAATTACAAGGGGAAGGGATGGGGCCATGTTAGCAACTCCTGTATGTTTTATTTCTATTTTAACAGCAGCAAAGTTGGAGGTAACTGTGCAGGGCGGGAAAGAAAGTGGAATTTTCCTGTGTCTGCACGGACTTGCCTTGGCCGCAGGAATGCGTGCAAGATGCAGCTTGCTGCCTTGGCTATTGTCTGCGCTCACCCTCCAGGTGCAGGCAGCTGCTCGTGCTGCTCGCAAAGTTATGTGACATTTTTCTCATTATTTTTTTTTTCTTACTGGCCTTTTCTGTCTTCTGTCTGCAGTAGGTTTTTTTTTTTTTTTTTTTTTTTTTTCTTTTTTCCTTCATTTTTTTTCCTGCTACTTTCCTGTTGTTATTAGAACTGTTAGGCTTCCCAAAAAATATAATCCTATAGGCAAACCATACTGCTAAAACAATTTTTTTCTTGTTTCTTCATAATGGCAAAAGTTTCTCTTACAAAGAAAGATTTTTTCCCTCGTGTTCTCTTCCCTTTAGTATGTTACTGAATTGAATTCCTCTCTCATTTTACAGATATGATTTCATGAACAATTAATATTTGCTGTGTCAAACTTACAAACGTTGAGTCAGAAAAGTCTGACCCATCGTTATTTTTGAGATTACAGGGATTTCCTTGGGTTTCTACAGCGAAGGCAGAGCTCTGCAGCAGAACCTGTCAGCCGGGCGCTGTTTAGATGCAGCCGCGTGAGAGAGGCCGCTCCGCAGCGTCTGCCCCGTCCGCAGTGTCTGCAGGGGGACGGGGTGAATCACGCTCCCCAGCGCCTGCTCCTTATCTCCCGGGGAGCCCAAGGTGACTGCTTTAGACCTAGACGTTTAGTCTGATGAATCACACCCTCGAGGCCCTGTGGAAAATGACCAAAACTTTCCAGCTTAAGCCCAAAACTGTCCAGTCATTCTGAATAACTTTAATACTTTACTGAATAGGACGATCAAATGTATTTCAATAGTGTCATGCTTTACTGGCAGAAAATGAAGATACTTTTTTTTCCTAGAACAATTACAACTTTTTATTTTCCTGAGATAGAATAGGCAACTGTATTCCGTTTAATATGCATTTTCTCTAGTTGGCCTGTTTCTTTGTTAAATAAACAGGTAATTTACCTCTGTACGCAGCTCCTGGGCCTTCCCCTCAGTAGGTGTTTCAGAAATACCAGACTCGCTTTTAAACCGTCTGGGTTCCAGACTTCATGTGAAGATTTCCCGACCGTGTCCATGTTTCCCCACCCTTCCATGGCTGGGTTCAGAGTTTTCCCTGTCCTCTGAAACGCACGTGTCCGAGCGTGAAGCTCTTTCCCAGAAAGCTGCTCTCGCTGTAGAAACAGGTAACACGATGATAGTGGAAAGCTTCATTCTTCCTAGAGACCAGCTTAAGTGCGTTGCCCTGCAGGAATGAAAATCCGCACGGTGACATAATGCCTTCCTCCAAATCCCTTCGTAAAAGTAATTCGTGGTGGTGACAGATCATTTAGAAACAGGGTAAGGAGGCTGGAAAATGAGGGTTTGGAAGATCATACTGCAGGAGCTGGTCAAGATTCAGTGCTTCCCATTTCCTTTTTGTTTATGTCTTTGCTTGCTGCCTGTTACTGAATCACCCCGTAGATGCACTGAGCTCCCTAGCAGACTCTCCCATTTATTTTAGCACAGTATTTTGCACAGGGAGGTCTGGCTCTTTGTTGAAGTGCTGTAATGGCTGCCATACTAATAATACTACTCGAAGCAATGCATATTTTCTTGGGCATATCCTTTGCAGAAAGGTATAAACCAAATATTGACTTCAAAGTGTACATCTTTATTCTAAATATAATGTTCAAATACCTTTTTGAGCCAATTATTTACAATTAGAATAAAGGGAGAAGCCCCCTTCCCTAAAGAACCTATAATTACAACTTTCCCTTTCATGAAGTATAAATCCAGTAATTAAATGGTTTCAGAAGTTTAATTCACTGGGCAATTAAAAAGAAAAATGCAGGATGCTAAGGCAGAACAAGGCAGGCCACTGCGCTTGGAGTCTTAGGTTATCAATGGAACTCTTAGCAGCGAGATTTTCCTATTGATCCTCATGGTTTTAGGAGGTAATCCCTTTAGTGTGCAGTCATTACCAGTTCTTCGCTGCTGCTCTCATAAGCCACAGTGAAACTGTGATCAACAGCAACAAACTGACCACGAGAGGCTTCGTGGCACCTAGGGGAGATACCAGCCCGTCAGCTGATAGGAGGAAGGATCGGGGCTGCTGAAATGCATTTTGAATTTGGATCCTTAGTTTATTGACTTTATTGCATAACACAGGAACAGGGCATATGAAGAGAGCACAAGAAACACCTGGGAACTTATTCTTGGGAGTATTAAAAATTCTTACTTTCCAGTGGCTTCAGATGGATTTTTATATTCTCAGTCTATCTGGAGATGAGGACATACCCACTTCAGTGCCCTGTGTCTCTGCTGCACTATAAGATGCTCAGAACTGACTGCTCCTGCTGAAACTCTTCTTGAGGTGCTTGAGTCCCTCTGATCCTGACAAAAGCCTGGAAAACCCTGCGGAAGGGGGGCAGCTTTGTTCTGGGCAAGGGTAGGTGGCTCGGGAGCTCCTAAGGAATCCTGGTCTCTTTTCACCTTTTCCCTATTTGGTGATACAGTTTTCTCACATGCTTCTCACTCCCCACCCTCCCCGTTGCCTCTCCCTCCCCTCTCACAGGTAACCACACATTTTGATCAAGGTTTAATCTCCTTTCTTCCTTCCTTTGCAAACCCACCACCTCCCTGGCCCAAGGCGCTCTGTCAGCTCCAGCCCGTCACAAATCAACTTGACAGTGAAGATCTCCCCTTGAGCAAGAGCGCCGGCAGTGATCCCTGCCGATGCTCCGATAGCGAGGGTGTGGGGCATTTTCCACATAAAACCTGGTCGCAGCGAAATGGAAGTAAATTTCCATTCCGCTCCTGCCTTTGTTTCCATCTTCTGCTTTCAACAAAGTGAATCTGTAACCTCAGGAGGGTGCGAGGGAAAGTGAATGCGCTCGGGTTGGGAGAGCTGCGGTGGCAATGCTCGTGCCTTGCTGCAAAACGTGATGCTGTTCACGCGTCTGTCCTTGCCTTGTCCTGGCCGTTTCGCTATGGAGCTCAGAATACTTCAAAAACCCAAATTAAGCTACGCAAATAAACTAGTGTGATGAAGGTGAGGGTGAAATAAAGTGAAAAAGATGTCCAAAATGACTACATAAGGAGTCATATAATATTCTATTTATTTATTTACTGCTCTATATTAGAAGCAAGGAGAAGCCTTACAGATGCCGCTGAATCCTGTCAGTAACCACAAATAGGCTAAACCCACCTGCCTTCACAATGCTACAGATTGTCTCATAGAGCTCTCTTGGGCTAGGCTGAAGACTGCATTTTTTCTTATTTTTATGTCTATAACATTACAATTATTGTGAGAAAAAAGAAAAAAAAAAACGCCTAGAAATTACTCCTGACTTGTGTTCTTTTTTTTTTTTTCAGGATTTTCCCAAGGTGGTGGGAAGAACCTGCTCATGCATTCTCATAAGAATAGCTTAGGTACACCATAAAAACGTAAGTATTTTTTCCTTAAATATCTTACCTATATAAACAAGTCGATTAAAGTATTTTTGGAAGCATTTATTAACCTCCTTCAAGTCAGCAAAATCTCCTTATTTCATATATGAGAATGCGTACATAGTTTGTTTTTCACAAAGGTTTCACCATCGGAAGCAGCTGCTGCTCTCTGTATTGACAAAATATTTCAGTCACAATAAAAGACTTGAAAGAGCGACAGAGAGGGAAAAGGAGCCACTGCAAATCAGCTTCTAATGATAAAAAAAAAATTTTGCATGAATCTTTGAATGTCACACAGGCTGACCAGACATTGCAAAATCTCCTGCTGATTCAATGATTTTGGAGGCAGAGTTCTTTCAAGTGCACAACCTCCTCTCTGATTCAGCAAAGTGAAGCTGCAACTATTATCTGAATTTAGACAGAAGTTGAATACTTACATAATTTATTTATTAGTTTTATAAAATGCAAGATCTTTAATGGTTGTATGCTTGGAGCATACTCTAATTTTAGCTACATTATTACAGTTGTTGACCAATGTACAAATTATCTTCAAAAGGTTAGTGTTCCTCTCAGCTAGCTTTCCCTGTCCAACCACCAGGTCAAGGGAAGCCAGCAAGGTATGTTCTTCCAAGGAAAGATGCAAAATTTTATAGGTCATTCGTGTGTGAATGTTCTGGAGACACAATCAGAGAAGCCCAGGAGCAACCAAAGGGATTGCTGTGAGCCCTGGAACAAACCATCGTCACTGCTGCTGGCAACACGTAATTCTTAAGTCTGTTGAACAGCATCTTTGAAATAAGTTGTAAGTCTCAAAATCCTGGAATAGAAGTTGTCCTATTAAAACATCCACCAACTCTCCTTGTTGCTGAAGTGTCTGGCCCATGTAGGCTGACCTGTAAATGGAAGTGTCTGCACAAGCCACGTCTGCAACAGCAGCAGGGCAGAGGAATGTGTTTGTTACCTGGCCCTGCTCAGCCTCTGCTCCCGAGCCCTTTGCCTTCAGGAACTGTCACAGTGAAACTATTCCCACTAGAATTAAATCCATTTAAAGTCATTTTTGGAAACTGTCTGGGCACAGCCTACTGTAGAAATGAGATGGCACAGAACTGATTAAATAATGTTTATGCAAATACAAACGTTGTCAGGGCGTTGCTTTTGTTCTTCAAGATGCAGCTTGTCGAAGGCTTTTGGCTGAGGTCCAGGATACTGAGCTAACCGAGCTAGTAGCAGCTTGATCCCGGGCGGGCAGTTGCCAGCCGGCTGCAGCGGCTGCGACGCCGCGGTGCTGCCCTGGGCTCCGCGCCCGCAGCGAGGCCCCCGCAGCCCTGGATTCACGTTACCCTTTCCATGGGGAGCCCCCTTCTCACCTCCTCTTCTCCTTAGGAGTCCCAAGGTGTTGAGATGATGCCTATCGAACTGTAACAGCCGCCCTGCTTTCATTTTACTAAATTTTAGCCCACTGAGTACTCAAGTAGATAATTTACTTGTTAGAGAAACATTAGCAAAACAATATTTTAAGTCACTTCATATAAAGATGAAAAATTTGGGGTTAAGTCTTAGTAGAAATATTAATGAATTCTACCAGAACACCTCTCTCAAACTGAAGTGCTTTTTTACCAATCTACGTTATTTTTCACCTGGCATATTTTAAACTTCTGGGCAGATGCCTCCCAAGTTCACAAATAGCAAGAAAAACCATTGGTGTCATTAGTCATCAGAGGAAATATTTGCGTAGCTGCTCAGATGGCAGCGTGTGTTTGCCTGTGTTTTCATGACACTTTGTCCAAATATTCTTTTAAACAACAGTTCATTTGTACAAGTACTCCAGGAGAGTGAACAAGAGATGTCATGACTCATGGGTGCTATTGAAACTAATTTCAAGCTTTCATTTGAACAAATGTTTGCAAATGCTTTTCTACCGTATTTGCACGGTTTTGACCGGAGCGTCATTAGCTCAGCAGATTCATTTCTGTGCTCCAGTACCAGGCTGGCCAGCTGGAACCATGGAATACTTTCATGTGGCATTTTCATGGGGAGCCCTGGGGAGAGTCAGCTTCTTGCTGCTATGAAGGAGGTAGTAGAGCTTGAGTATCTGTTCTCCGCTGGTCTCAGGTGCATCTGAAAGGACCACTTCTCTTGGTGTTTTTCTATGAACTGCTGTTTCGTATCCTTTAAAAATGCAATTTAAAGTTGTGAAGTTATGTTGACTTTTGTATGTACATATAGTTTTATTATGCATCCAGGGTCCTTAGCATCAGCATTAAAATCTTGGACTGACAGCAGAGAGTTCAGATGGACATGAAAGTGTCAAGGTGACATTCACTTATATATGTTCTTCTCTGCATCTTGGAGGGATACAAAGAAGACTTCTGGTCTTGGCCAATATGGGAAACAGAAATGCATCCCAAATGGTCCTCCCTGTGTTAGTTTGTCCATTTTAAGCTTCTTGGTAGGAAACAGACTCTTTTTATTGCAGAATTGAAGTAGGATACTGCTGAAACCCAACGGGATGGATTTGTATCTCATGTCTTCTTCCCACTGAAAACCCAATTGGTTCAGGAAAAAAAGCTTCAGGCTTTGGCCCTCCTCTGCCTTCTAAATGCACACTTTAATCTCCTTGAAAATATGAGTCCAATAGCTCCTGGGTGCCTTAATTAAGTGAAATGAAAGACATTAATTTCCATAAATAGAAGAGCTTCCAAGAACAGCACCTAGCGTTCCAGCACCGCCACCCACCCTCGCTCGCACTGTGAGAACAACCTCGAGTTAATTAACGCTCACTGAGGGAACGAGTGGCTTGAACTTTATCCTGGGCGATGCCGCTGATACGGATGGCAGCTGCGTCTCTGATCCCCGGCTCCTCTCAGAAGGGTGTCCAGCAGCCCCAGTGCCGCCAGGGCCGGGGGAGCCGAGCGCTCCGGCTGCCTCCCCGCTGCCAGGTCGTGATTCCGAGTCAATACAGACACCTAGCGGCCACGGCGCTGCCGGTGGCTCTATTCCCTGGGGAAGCTCTCCCCTTGCACCGTCTTCATTTTCTTTTGCATTTTATTTATTTATTTATTTAAAAATACAAAAGCAAGAGCTCTGTGCTGGTACTTATCCCCATCCTGCATTTCCTTTGGTCCGAATTTGCCTGTAGCTGTCCTTAAGCTTTATCACGGGAACACTAAAGTCAAAATTCATGGCTGTTTTCCTAGGGATATAGATTCCTTTCTGGAAACTTGACATTATCTCAGCACTCGCAGTGAAAGCAATTGGTGCAAACAAATTAACAGCTTTGTCTTTGCTGAGGAATCAAGGTTAAAAAATGCTTAAAATAAAACCGGTAAAATGAGGGAGATCCCCAAAGAAGAACGGGTATGTTGGGTATGTCTAGTTTTCTCTTACTTCTCCTGCCTCTGCCCCCCTCAAGAATGGATGCCAAGATTTACCTGCTCTCGTAAGTGGGAGAATAGAATGTTTCACATTTATTTCCATAAACCCTAATGTCTCACAATGGGATTTTATTTTGGCAGCCAGCATCTTTGGCCGTTCGAAGTTGCAGAATTCAGCGGTGCCATCTCTGCTACCTCCACTGTCACACGGTCTTTGGCAACAGCAAGGGGTGCATCTGCTGTTCAATGGAGATGAAGATGTTTTGGTGCAAATTTGATTTGGCAACAGGCGCTCCATTATTAAATGCAGCAGAGCAAAATCCCAAATACTTTTACACCCATGTTGTACAATGGTCTTCTAAGTATGGATCCAAATCTGAATAGTAAAAACTCTGATTTGGCAGTATTCACGGATACTGTTTCACGGAAAAAGAGAAAAATATCCACAGGATTGAACTGAGTGCACTGATTTGTGTGTGTGGGTGCCTGGGAGGGCCTTGCCTGTGTCTGTGGGCTCCAAATAGTGTTCATTGACTACAGCGCCCACAAATACCAGTCAGGTCTCCCCAAGCTCCCCCTCAGTCTCTGACCAGGCGCAAAAATACTGTGAAGACCAAGAGGAGGTAATTGCTACGAGTGCCTCAGTCAGGATCTTCGAAACAGATAGCGTCACTACCATAAAATACAAATGCAATAAAGAGAATACGCTGCTCCCAGAATCCGGTTAATCAATGGACTGTGAAGAGACCAGCGTGATAAACTATCTTGACGCGGGGCTAATTTTATTTTATATAATATGTTCATAAAAGAAGTCTATTTAAAAAATAATTTTAACCGAACTTTTTCAATGCAAAGCTGTTCTGCCTTACTCAATATATGCCTTAAAACAGATGAGGAAGGCAGAAAAATATTCTTGTTATACATGTATAATTTAAACAGTATCATCAACTGAGTATTGATTGCTGAGTAATGTGCTTATTAATTGATTCCTTCACATTAAATACTTTTCTCAGAGCTGTTCTGAGACCATTTAATAAGATAAATGGGGAGCTGTAGTACAACACTTTGTCATTAAATGTGTAAGTCACATCAGACAGAAATGTAAAAATATGCCTCAAGTAGCTGTTTGCTGGCATGAGCCGCTGAACAATCGTTTATTAAGGTTGCGGGAACAGAGGATGGTGTCATGATGCTATTGAACAGAGATGAGTCCAAATTTCAAAATTAAAATCTCTGAGATCATATTTCAGACATCAACTTTAGCTCCTTAGTTCTGCTTAGCAAAAAAACTTTTGTGGAATGTTTCTAAATTAGACAGCAGGAATAAGAAACCTTCCCCATAAACCTCTCCCTGGTTCTATCTTGAGCTTTGACAGGGTTTGGGTTTCTGACAGTGCTTGGTGCCTTGGGAATGCAGATGCAATGCACTGGTGACCAGTAAAGCTCACAATTATAGACCTCATTCTTCAATTTGAGCACTTTTTCTCAGGTCATCCCCAGCAGCATGGGCACAAGGAAGATGCCCTTGAACAAGTTTCCAATAAAAAGGGAAGCCAGGAAGGCCCTTGCTTTGCGACTGTGATTCATGGAGATACTACACTAAACTGTTGACATTACAAAACGAGCACCAAGGAGGAGATGGAATCCTAGGCAGCGTGTTTGACAGGGACCAGCAGTTTATTCCTGCTGCAGCAAGAATGCAAAGAAAACAGCTATAACATTATTCAAATACAGGAGCCCATTGCTCTTGATGTACAACTCTGTAAGCTCTAACAGCCTGTGCGTCTCCTCCTCTCGCTTTCTGCTCCCTCTGTAGCCTCTGTGCTCAGCCAGCAATTTTTATTCTTTATTCTATTTGCAGTCATCCACTGCTTTGTTGCTATTGTCTTCTTGGTTTTATTTGTTCTCTAATGGCAGTTATAGTCCTATGGCCGAGACTCAAATATCTAGTTCCTTACCCATATAGATCATTTCTTGTCTTCTGTTTTTCTTACCAGGTCGTTAAAACTTGCTGCTGACATCCCTGTCTCTTGCGCGAGAGAAAACCTCCCTGCCAGTTTTGTGCCATGTTTGCTGTGCGCTTCCCCAGCCTGCTCACATCCCCATCACTGGGCTGCTCCTCTTTACCTGCGGATGACGTCCCGGAGGAGTACGGATAAGAGCCCGTGCAGCAGGAGGTATGTGCCGTACCCAGCTCTTGGTGCTACTTCTCCTCTCGTGTGCTGGGCAGACTTTCTAGCTGTTTTCATGGGTGGTGAATGGATGTTCCAAAGGTACATTCATGCGCTCTCAATATAAACCCTTAATATTGTTTTTTTTTTTTCTCTCCTTCGTTCTGTGCCATTTAATCAGTTTCCTAAGCCATGATTCTTGTCACAGCTTCCAGCTTCCTTCCTGCTTGGTCAGTATGTGCTGACCCTCTCATTTGCACTGTGTACACAAGGACCTTCTTCAAACCCCCGGAGCTGCTAAGAATCCCCAAGACCATCTGAGACCATCCCGGTTTCTTTGTGCTTTCCAGGATTTGATTCCCTTTGTAGAGGTGATTGAAAATTCTTCCTGCATTTGGGGAAACAGGTTACACTGACCAAGTCATCTTCCCTGGCCACATCTTACAGCCCTGTGTGAAAATCAAATCATGCATTTGTAGTATTTGCCTCTCTTTAAAACAAACAGAGTAGACCTGGATTTTTCATTTCAAATTCCTAACCTTTTCCAGGGTTCAACTCTGTGGCACTAGGTCAGCCCATATCTGATTTACAAGAGAGACTTTCCAGGCTTGGAAATTATTTCTAAAAGCACATTGCTGCTGCTGCAGCTGATAGGAAATTCAAATCTCACCCTGGAATGGCAATGCAGGACCGAGAGCATCGTGACCTTCCTCGCCGTGGCTGGCCCTGTTGTCAGCCAACACCGGTAATCCATTAGCTCGGGAAGATATCCCTTATCTGTATTTTCTATGTGGGTTGAAACAACTTGATGATATTCACATGGCTAAAGCTCTTAAAGCATCGTGGCTGCTAGAATGTGTCAGATTTTTCTCTAGGTTTTAAACAGCAGCAAAAAATATAAGAAACCTGTAAGAGCTGTTGAACTACTTGGCGAGTACAAACCCTGGACCCTTCTTGTCTGCACTGCTGCTTTCCCACTGCCAGTGGGTGCAGGGCAGGCCCTGGGCAGAGGGCAGTGGCTTTTGCTCCTGCAAGTCCAGCTCCAGGGCACAGGGGTGGCAAGGCCGTGTTTCTGCTGCGGCTCCCAGGTGCCATTGATTTCAATAGCGCTGTGCCAATCTGCAGCTAGAAAAAATGGAAAGAAGTAATTTGGAAATGAACATTTAGAATGAGGTTTTGACCTACCCATAGAGGTATGTATACGAAATTCAGAAGCAAATTTTCTGATCTGTTGAAGGTCGTGTGCCGTCTTGAACGAAGGGGAAACCCGGGAGTTGGCAGTGTCATGGCTCTTCCAACCCCACTCCTGCCCTGCGCTTTGTAGCTCTGTGCAGCAGACGCTCAAAGTGATTCTATTTCCTTTTCAAACTCCAGGACTGTGATTCCAGCTGACACAGTGTGAAGTTTCATTTTTTTCAATTATTGCATGATATGCTGTAGAATCAGGTTAAGAGAAACTCCCCTCCCTCTATTTTTGTACTCACCAAGTTCATTGTTTGCAAGAAAACTGTTGAGGACAATAAAAGAAGGGAAATGTTATCCTCCAAGCACTGTATCTGGTCATGCATTTCACAGGTATCGCACCACTTGTCTTCCATCATGGCTTTGATTAATAACTGGGCTTTTATAAAATACAGGCT
>JAWLRI010000933.1:327028-401080 GCA_034781795.1 Crypturellus tataupa | reverse complement strand
GACTTGGACCGAGCAAACAAGCCCTTCAAATGAGCATAAATGATACGTACAGCTGTGCTAAACATGGCATAAAGGGGCTTTGCACCACTGCGAATCGGTCTGTACATATTTAAAATAGATGTGCACATAAAAAAATAACCCCTATTATTACCCAAGGATGTAGTGGGAGTACCAAGGGAATGGCTAAAGTAACAAAACTTGACACCAGCGATAATAAAAGAGGGAACTAAAGCAAAGAGATCACCCCAGTCTGCTGGGTTTTAAGTGCTTAATCAAAACTGACTTCTACTACTGCAGCTGCAAAAGAAATGTTTCTAGCCTCCCATTAATTTCCATACAATAACCCTCTAATGGGGGAGTTGCTGGGGAGAGGAGGGCGATCAATCTGCTGTAATGACACACTAGAGACTAAGGGAAAATGCAAACTTGGAGCAATTTCATGGCAGGTGCAACCTTGGAAAGTACAGCCATTTTTCTAAGTTAATTTGTTCCCTTGATATGTTTGAAATCCATATTTGTACTTTAAAGGTCTAAAATGCAAGATGATTAAAAAATATAACCAGATTTTTGTAAGCTTCTCAACTGCATCAGGTGATATATTAATGCCCCTCCTTGGAGCTAGGACAGCTGGATATCTTTTATCATTTGTTGCCAAAAAAAAAGGAAGAGGATTGTTTATTCTAGCGCTCACTTTGTCTTTAGCCTTTCCATTTACCTCCCTAGCCTGAAGCACATTTGTCTCTCAGCTGAATTGATCCTGGGTATTATAGGAAGTAATAATAGTAATAATAGCAGTAACTGTAATAGCAGTAATAATTGTTATTATTCATGTCATTGTTAGTAATAACAGTACTGTGTAATGATGATGATCATTGTGGCTACATTTTTTAAAGGCACTTAAATGAGTTAACAACTTAATTTCTAATGCACTTTCAGTATCTACCTCTTTTGGACATTTCTGAAAATTTCAGTTAAAATTGTAAAGAGCATAAACATATTTAGGCTGGAGCAGCAACTAAGGAGAGAAGTCTTTGTATTTCAAGTTCCTGTTGGAGGTTAGTGTTCTGGAGATGTGTCTTGTTTCAATGTGCCCTGCACTTTCACAGTGAGGTAGAACAACTTTGGTTAAATAAGAGCCTTAGCCTTTATGGATCAGCTTTCTCTGGCACTGTCTCATGGAAGCTTTTGTGGGAAAAATGAGGAATTAGAGCAGAGTGAGTGCCAGCTTGGGTTGCTGCTCTGTTCAGTCACTTTTGTAGATTCCACTAAGAACCGAGCTGCATTTTTAGGTCTTGGTCACCGTCTCCGCGATACAGCCCTGTGGGGCTGAGGTCAAGGTGTATTCATTTTACATGAGAAGGTGCTAATTATTCTGCTACGTCACTGCATTTAGTTGGTGGTCTTGACATCTGGAGCATCTTACTGTGATCAGTGGCTTTTCTTACGTTCTGTTTTAGACACCATTTTGTACAGATACTCTTCTCCCCAGCCCAGCATAAACATCCAGTAGAACAGCAGCTACACAGAAAACATCATGCTGGCCTAAGTGTCTCATTTTTTTTTCATTTTACCCTATTTGGCTCCTATTAGCATGCTTAAGTATGTAAGCAAAATAATTGATCATTTAAATGAGATTGCAGGATTCATAGAGGTTCAATTATGTCTCCCTAAGTTTGGTCCCAAGTCAATGTAATGAAGTATCTGCCTAATTGTCAGTACATCATCCAAATCAATGTATCGAAATGGAATGCCATGGAGAACATAGCCAGAATGATCCAAAGTAGCATCTAGCAGCCACCAGAGGAAGGATACACGAGCACTGCTCTATCCTCAGCGCCTTAGAGGAGTGATTGATTAGGTCAATCATGGGTGCATGGCTGAAGGAATTTCCCCTGTCCCATTCTGCCATAAGAGACATGATGCTACAGATGTGGTTTGTTTCTGGAATCTCCACCACTGCATTGTCTGTTCATCTGTCAAGTCTGAAAAGAAACCACCTTGATTCCACCTTGATTTATGCACCTACCGTCTGTTGGTTCAACACACGTGGTTGATCTATGCAGCGCACACACCTCTAATCGCTGTTTTGGGTGCACTCGATCAGAGACACTTAGGACATAACGAGTTAAAGTGGAAATACGGGCAAACTTGGAGTGGATTCAGGATGGGAGAGGAATGTGTTGAAGTCTTTGTCTCTGCATTTTTCTAGAAAGTGCTCTATAAGCTCTCTGAGTTTAGTCTGATCCAGAACACCCATCCTAAGGCGCCCAGACATCTCTATTTTAACCATAACCAAAACCTGGATTCCAGCCACTCGTTCTGTATCACCAAAAGCATCCGACTGAGGCTGCAGTGGGGCTGTCTGGGGGTGGATGGCAGAAGGGGGCTGGGAATTTGGGTTCTGTGCCCAGCCCTGGTGCAAAGTGGCAGCTAGTGGTGATAGGTCAGGAGGCAAATCTCAGGCCTCCCTTTCCTCTCTGTGCCATCAGTTCTGTGCCATCATTCAGTAGCCCCCTCAGAGCAATAATGCTGCCATTTTTAGTGGCATTTGTACATAGAAAGTGGTGGTGTTCACAAAATACAGCAGATGGGTAGTTTGAGCTTTCCTTCGCAGGAGTGTCTGAAGTTTACCCACCAAAGGGTCCCCATTTCCTCTTCTGAGAATGACTGTACGCAAGCCCTGGATTAAACACAGGAAAACGCTGTGACTATTAAAAAAATGTATGTGGAATAATTCATTTTGCCATATAGACAGGAGTCTAAGATCTGACATATATATTGTGATTCTGTGGCTTGCTCATATCATTACTGTGCACCTCTGCTCATAAACTTCCACCTAGAATATTATGTAATTTAATTACAAATGTGGAATTAGCCGACTACTGTCACACTCTGTTAAGCTGAATCAGTTTGTAGATTCCATTGTCATTTGGGCTGATAAAAATATATGTTACATTAGCAACCTAATTTGTCGTGCAGGTGATGGGAGTGAGTAGAGCTGAGGCTCTCCGGAGGCCCTGGAGCGGCCGGGATCGCTGCTGCCCTGTTAGCGTCCGGAAAGCAAACAAAGAGGAGTGCAGCCTCCTGCCCCGGCAATGCTGGGGAAACCCCAGCAGGTGGCAGGAGTAAATAAATGAAATTCCAAGACATTCCTGGCACACCTTCCCGAGGCAGCAATGCTGGGGAGCGCGAGCCTCTCAGGGCTCCTATGAGCAAACATCTCGAGCAGCCAGTGCCATCCTGGTCACTCCGGGAACCTCCCTTCTCCTGCAGGGAACCTGCACAGGACTCCAAACGTTTTAATCTCTGTTTTTATCTCCTTGTTCAGTCTTACAATGAATTCATTCATTCGTGTGTAAACACAGAGAAAGAAGGTAACGTCATGGCCTGGAAAAAGTGAACGAGGGGGAGGATTCACAGCAGTAGCTAGAACGTCCCTCCTGGATCCCTTGACATCCTACGGGAGAAGGTAACTCATTACCCAGAGATAAAACATTTCCCTCTCTTTAATGCTGGCAGTTGCCATGAGCTTCCTGGAGCTCCCAAGTGCTTCACATCCACCAGATCCATGTGTTTCAGAAGGCCCTGAACACAAATCTTGACTCATATGGTTAGCAGGACATTCCTACATCAGCCACCGTTTGGGTATTCCTGCTTGTTGCTCCCTTGCCCTCCAGTCTTCTCCATTCCCGTTCCCCAGGCTTCTCTTTGGGAACCTCCAGGTCCCTCTGCTTTCCGTGGGACTCCGCTGTGTGTCGGTTACGACAGCTGAAACAGCCGTGCTAAAGGACTACAACCAGGTCATCCTTTTCCTTGGCAAGTTTTTCTATCATGAAGAGAACTACAAGGACACAAGCATCTTCAAAAAATAAAAACAAACAAAATGATCCCGATTTGAAGTTCACAAACATCTTTTGAAGGGAGATGGGGAAGGAAGAGTTTAGCCTGCAAACACTTATTTGTCATGAAGTCTGACTAGTGTTTTTCAACATGCTTTGATCCTCCTCTTTTTTTTTGGCCCAGGCATTAGATAATGCTTTAGAAGCTATTAGAAAAAATCGTGACAATTGAAATGCTTTGAAAAATGACAGTTTGATAGTCTAATAATAGCCCCTATACTGATCTGGAGAAGGTTTTCTTTCTTTTTTTTTGTATTCATTATGTACAGTACATTTCAAAATGTCCTTTTCTCCCCAACAAATAATTTAACCATTTCTAGTTCTAGAAAACTGAAGTATATAGATATTAATAAATGCATATGTAAAATAACATATATATTGTGAGATGTTTGTACACTGTAAGGAGCTGGTAAGGTAGAGGGGGAAGAAACTGGGAATTTAATAGCATCTTTTTATTCTTTGAGAAAAGAGAATCAAAAAAGCCTGGGTGCTATTATGGAAAAATGCTGACTTCTCTGTTGTGATGGTAGGACACTATTAAAGAAATCTCAAGCTATCCATCACCATGTGGAGTAAGAGCCAAAGGAACTAAGGGAGGTCCAAGCACGAGGATTAGATGCAAAGAATGGCCAGGAAGGTGAGAGCGAGGGAAAAAGGCCGAAAGAAGGAAAACAGCCTGGAAAGGCCAGAGAAAACCTGTCCTCAGAAGCCCTTGCCAGGAAAAGCTGACCAGAACAGTCTTGACAGAAGAGGGGAGGCCCCCCAGTTTAAATCACGCGATGTACTGGCTAAAACAATCTTTCTCTAACTTTATCCTGGACTTACGCGTTCATCCTTAATCAAAGCCCAGTAAACCTTGTTGAATGGGCCCAGCCCAGAGTGCTGCTATATAAAATATCACTAACATCTAAACCGTGCATCAACTGCATGTATTTTACAATAAGTTTGATGTTATAGGAGGGCTAGATGTACAAATTTCTATTACGGAAGTTCTTCTGTACAAACCTTCTCCTTTGGGCCTGTGGAGGAACACTCAACACGTCCCTTTTCTGCCGCTTGCATTCGTTGTATGATCTAGGGCAGGATTTTCACAGAGGTACGGGGAGGTTAGGTGAACACCTCACTTTGTAGGGAAGTTGCACGCATGAAATCCCGTGTTTGAATGCAGTCGGGGCTGGTGGCACCTCCGGGCAGCGCTCGGTTGGATCTAGACGCGTCTTGCACGGATGGAGGAGCTGCAGCGCCGACGGGGAGAGCGAGGTCCAGGCTTGGAGCAGAGCTGCTTGGCCGGACCAACCATCTGCATCTCAGGAGCATCTTTTGCAGCAGCTCCTTGTCCTGCCAGGGCAGACGCCCTCGCAGTGGAGCCGCGTTGCTCGCGCTGGCGGCTGCTGAGCCGCGTGCCGGGGCTGGTCCTGCTGCCGCGGGCAGGGGCCATGGACACGGACCTGATCTCGCGCAGCCGCCACGGCTACTACCTGCCCCTGCTAGTGCCACCGCGGCCGGTGTGAGGACCCGCTGCTCCGGCACCTGCGGGGCAAGGGACAAGCAAGGGGAAGGGCCATGGTTGGTGTGAGAGAGAGGCCACACAACGGGTGCAGGTCCTGGGGGACCCATCACCCCTGAAGTTCATCGGGGGGACCCGTCACCCCTGCAGGTACGTGGAGGTCGAGGGGGAGCGGGGACCCCCGCTGCGCCGGGTCCCGAGGAGCCATGGCGCCTCCGCTGCCGCCGCCGTCTTGTTTTGCACCATCCTATTTGGCAGCAATAAATGAGCAACTTTGGAGCCTCAGAAGTGATTAATTTCTCACTGGAGCTGTCTCTGAGGCTGTCACAGCCTGACAATCCTGACATAAGCGTCATTTATAATGTCACAAGTCTATTATACATAAATGTCATTATACAATTACTCTGAGGATGAAGGAAGGTTCGGGGGGGAGAGCGTCTCATATTAACTCAATTATAGATCTTAATGTTATTGTTTGGTTGTCCTCCTTCATACAGTTACACCGGGTCTGGCTTGTTCATTTTGTGCACATTACCCGTTATTTATTGCAGTGATACGAGCAGGGAACACCGGTAGGGTGTGCGGGTTTGTGTTACTCAAACGCCAACCCGACCACACGCGCGTTGCCAGGGTCGGTATCGACCCGGGATCCCGGCGCTTTGGTAATTAGCCCTCTTGAAACGAGGGCTCCGCGCTCTGCCTCCCCCCACTTTTATTTTTCCCCATCTCCGTGAAAGGCATCAGCATATGGGTGAGATGATAAATCCTCCGTGTGGTTTGGATAAAGATGCCTTGATTTAATGAGGGTGACTTTTTGTGCTTCCCAACAAAAGCAGCTCTTTCTTGTTAGAAGGACAGGAGTTCAGCAAATTCCCCTGCGCTGCACCTCAATTATTCCTTAAAATTGGCATAAATGTAGCTTCATTTAGTTCTAACAGGCTTTCATCCTCCTTGGCCCAGACACAAACAAGGCTTTTGCTGCGGCTTGGTGTTCGCGCTGGATTTGAATGCATTATGTGCACAAAGGTGCCGTAACGGAGCTGCCGGGCTGGCGGGGACAGGGACAGGGATACCTGGGGGAGCGCTGCCATTCCCAGCCCTCCCGGAGCAGGTAGGACACTTAGTTGTCTCTTTGGTTGGAGGTTGCCTGAATCCTGCTCGATATTGGGGGCTGGAAACTAAACTGCTTATTGGGATACAGGCAGAGACTTGGTTCTGAGGGCACAGACAATTCTTGCGCTGGCGTCGGCAGTTTGGAGCGATCTGCACCACAACCTGAGCTGATGTCCCCAGGTGTAAATTACAGGAAAAGGCCGTGAGTTTCCATGAAAATCCTTCAGATTTATACTAGGACGACTGAGATGAGAACCAGGCCTTACGAATTGCTCCCTTTGCCTGTTTGCTATTCTGGGACGTTTTTGTTCTCAAAGGGACATCTTTAAAGCAAAAGCTGGTAGAATAATTTATTTGCGAATAATGTATTCAGTGATTGGTGGGAAAAGCTGCTGAATAAATAATTCACTGAATGCTAATGGAACATCAGAGATGGTCGAATAATGAAAGTGTTTATTTGCAAATAATTTATTCACAGAAAAATGCTGAAATGTATTGGCTCGGTTATTCTTGGTGAATAATCCACCCGTTCCTACCCAACCCAGCCTGTGGTGACAAGTTGTAGCGAAACGGTTTGAAGTCTCCAAGAGCTCTGCTCAACGGAAGCTAAAGCAAAAGAGTTTGGAGGACACAACAAATAATTCATAAAAATGTGGATTTGGGAGTGAGTCCTGGTGCCTTACAGCTCAGTTTGGGTAATAAGGAAAGACAGGACTGACTGCTGCTTATTTTGCATCTTTATAGTCTGCATCGCTGAGCTCTTTGAAACCGAACAGTGACTAAATGATCTTTCAGCCCAAACTCCATGGGACTGAGCATGCCCCGTGGTTCCCATCACATGCTCTTGATGGTCAAAATCTACACTGACTACAGCAAAATTATATAAATAAACCAAAGCCAAAACTCCTTAGCAAAACTGATGATTTTTCCCCTAATCTCTCCTGTTTGGCTGCTATTTAAAGACCGTTGCTCTTGAGGAGGAAGATGCTCCGCACGCAGGAGGTCTTGAAAGCGTTACCGTGTTCAGCTGTTCCATTTGCCACCGGAGATCTTTCCTACGTGCCTGCAGCTGTACCACGGGTCTCAGGTGCTCCTGGAGCAAGAAGAGATTTTGTGCTGATGTTAGAGAAATACCAGAAAAATCTACATTACGTTTAAAAAGAAATCTACCCTTTTATCTTTTAACCTTAAGCCTCTCCTACTCGTGCAGAAAAATCAATCAAGACTAATCTACTGTACTAGTGAAAATAAAAAAGAGCCCATATAAACATCTATTTTATCTTGAAGATAATTTCTAGAGAAGTGTATCCAAACCTCCAAAGCTTCCTCTTAGGAAAGTCCCTTAGGAAAGAAGCCTCTGGTCCTGAAAGGACCCATTGCTGCTGCTGGGGAGGGTTTCAGGAGGAGCCATGGATACAGTCTGCCTCGGTATCTAGCAGTCTAGCATGACTTATTTTTCTTTTGTAGAAACCCTCTGCCATAACGAATTCAAAGGACGGCTCCTCCAAGCTCGACCTGCCTCCCCGCATCGTTAACAAGAACTCTAGCAGTAAAGTTTTTCTGAAGACACAGCTGTGGCAAACAAAAAGTCACCTGAGACCATAGAAGAGGTAAAAACAGCAAACTGGGCTCTATTTCTGCTTGCTGGAGGGTTAAATATTATCTATAGAAAAAGATGGTTTGATTATTTTTATGGTTTATCTAGTTTAAGGATCAGGGTTCGCACTAATGGGGGGAAAGTACTTTCAGCAGAAGGTCTGCATCTCTCTGCATTTGTGTTTTCAGGCTATAGAGATACGGTTCTGCCCAGATTCTGTCATTTTTTTCTGAATTTTGCTGTTTTTCTGATTCATTTTTCTGATTTCTTTTGTCACTTTTCCTCTGTTTTTGCAAGTATTAGGCAAGGGTTATAGCCAGGAAAAAAAATGACCTTTGTCAATGAGTTTTTGGTGCTTTGCTCTCTTGTCCTTCCTGGAATAAGAAGAGGTCAGGAACGATTTGACTTCTTGGTTTTATTTTTTATTTTTATTTTTTTAAAATACTTATCTTATAGTTAGATGTAGATTCAGGAATTGAACAATAAAGATGGTGAATCTCCTGCTTGGGCCTGGCTTTCATATTTAAAAACAAACAAACAAACAAGCCCCCCCAACCCCTCTCAATTTACATTAATTGCAAAAAGCTGTAAACTTGGGTGCAGTTAAGGTCACCCTGCATATCCCTCGCTGCTTTATCATCTTGTTTCTCCACTTCCTCCTGTGATATATTGAAGTAAGCAATGTTTTCAAGAGCAGAGGCACTAAATCATCTGTGTATGCATAATCTGGAGTATCTGGTCCAGAATGCTAACAAAGACGCAGCAGCAGAAATAAATTGCAACATAGACCTTGGAGTTGGCTGGGACATACTGAGCAAGAGACAGGAGGGAGGTGGAAATTACACTATTTTCTCTTTGTAATGGGGTCATTTTGATCTCCTGAATCACTTAATTCTCCCTCCTTACAGCTGCACTAACACTTCCAGATCAGAATCTCGCACAGTGAGGGACCTGAGAAACTCCCGGGGAGGATGAGGTGAGTTCTGCATGATTTATGGGCAGAATGAGGTAGGGCAGGGAGGGGAAAGGAAAAAAAATCTCAAAATGATTTGTAGATATGAAGAGACTTGTGCCAAATCGTGCAGCGAGTCTGTGGTTGAGCCGTAGAGACCGCAGACCTCAGTTAGGAGCCTGACTGAGGAACTCTGCTGCTTTGCTGGTGTTTCGGGTGACCCAAGGCTGGTAGGTACTTGAGCTATGGAAATCACATTGATGCAGCGTGACTGGCAGCAGGTGAGAGAGGCCTGTGCGTTGGCTCTGTGACTCCCCCGGGATCTAGAGCAAACTTATTTTGAACCCAATTTCCATCATCTTTGCACTACCAGATCTAAAAATAATACAGCTGTGCTAGCGAACTTGCTTTTATATTTTCTATATGATTACACACATCCATATCACAACCAGGAGTTCAGAGTTGTTTTATTCTGCAAATTCCTGGTTGTATTAGTGCTGTCAGAATCCCTGATGTATCATCTTGCAGGGAGTCGAATTGCTTGTCAGTGCTTTACTTTGCATTTTTTCTTCTAGGTTCAAAGCTGAAAACAAAGCAGGGCTGAAAGATTTTTTTTAAGTGTAAAAGGACAATAAATATGTCTTTCATTAAACAGATCAGATTAACCTCTCTCTAACAACAACAACAACAAAACCTCTAATACACGCTTTAGTTTGGGGGAAATTAATTAGAAAAATGCTATTTGAAGGAACAGTTTCATTTAGGTGTTTCACTGGCAAAAAAACAATCCACTGTAGTTTTACTGCAGCAAGCTAAAATATTATTTAAAGTTAATTCATATTTTAGCATATAATTTGTAATTAACTTGCTGTAGTTATCTTGTTAAATGTCAATTAAATCTCAAAGCATTTCTCAAAGGTTTCCTGTATTCATAAAATGTAATTATACAGCTATTGCTTGTGTAGCCCTTATTACTGGTATAATCTACAGCTAAATATATCTTTTACATACTAATTATGCATCACTAAGTGCTATATTGATAATCAGTAATTGATTTCGCACAAAGAGTTGTCATGTTACCTTTTCAAATGTCAATGTGTTTTGTAGGGAAAGTTGCAGCCACGGCTTTGGGTTATCCTGTGTCTGCTGTGTTTACACGCCGTTTAAACGGGTTGGTCTGGTGCAGTTTCAGCCCTTGTGCTGCGGCCCTTGGGGGACCAGCACCGTCCCTGGATGGGCCCGAGTGCCTTGGTGCAGAACCTGCTGCTCTCAAACCTGCTGCTCACCTTGCTGGAGCGGGGCATTCTCGTGCTCCGGCAAGAACGAGATGCAGACTCCAACCACACGTGTCCTGCCCAAGTGTGGCTGGCTCTGGTGGGTGGAAGGATGGGGATTTAATTCAGAAGTGCTGTAATCTGCTTTCACCTTTGCCATGCGGCTCTTCTGTGCTATCGAGTTATTGTGCCTTCCTGTGCTCTGGCTCCCCATCCCTGACCAGTGTCAGGCCGGTCACAGGGTCCTGCTATGGCAGGAGATGCTACACGACACAGTCATTTATATTTGTGAAGTGTCCCAGTCCTCAGATGGAGAGATTAAGTAATTATTTAAAATGGTTTAGCAATGCAAATCTAATTAGCTTTAGGGGAAATATGCGGCTAAAGCTTCCTGCCTTCAGAGAAGCCCTGACTCCTTAATAACAAGCGATATCTTACGTGATTGATTGTCCCTGATAAAAGACAATGGAGGAGATACCTTCAGTGGTCTGAAGGACAGCTCTGGGTCCTGTTCGTGTTCAAAAGTCCTCCAGAAAAGTCTTATAAAAGCAAGGTTAGTGAGAATGAGGACAGAATGTGTGAGTACAAGCTACAAATGTAAAACGACTAGAGTTGATTCTGAAACCTCCTGCTTGGACTTAAAGGGAAGGGCATTTAAACAATTTTCTGCAAAACAAACAAAAAATGTCTCCCAGAGTGGGATTGCTGTTATTTTTTTTGCATTAATAACAGAGTAAAAAGCACAAGATTGAGTGTTCCTTAATGCATTTAATTTCTTCTCCTTTCCAATTTTGTTTCTGTGTTAAACTGAATACATAGGATTTTGGTGTGTAACAGGGTTGAATTTGTAAGAATAAGGTGGATCTCTGTGGAGATTAGACCTCAGCTCCGTGGCTGAGGAGCACTGCCCTTCCTGTTCGAAGGCTGGATTAATTACAGCTAAATACATAAATACATGTAAAAATACCTGGAACTGCAGTTCATTGCGATGTGTTACAATGCTCATCTGCACTGGAAAGGGAGTGGAGGACGCAGGGCAGGATCTGCCAAAGCTGCGGAGGCCTCAATGGGCTTCCCCCTTTCCTGGCCAGTGGCAGCTTGGAGCAAACGCTCCTGGTCTCTCCCATGTCAGCCCCTGCTTTTCCTGCCTCCCCCTCCCTGTCTGAATAATATTCACTGGTTCATCGGTGTGATTCAGAGTTTGGATCTTCCATTTCCCTTGCCAGTTTCATCTGCATCTGTGTTTGTATTGATGTTATTCAAACAATGATCATCTCCTTCCCTTGTCAGCTTGTATTGCATGTTTCACGTAGCACAGTCTTGGCAAACAAGCATCATCCTCTGTGCTTTTTTTCCCGTTTGTGTTTTTTTCCTTTTGCTAGAAAGGGTATTTAAATTAAACCATGCTTTTTTTTTCCTTTTTTTTTCTTTTTTTTTTCTTTTCTCTTTCTTCATGCTCTTGTGTTTCCTAAGGCAACAAATTTTATGGATCTAGGAAATAGAATCAATATGAAGTCGGATTGTCCTTATGAGATTCTCTTAATATCCCAGGAGGCCAGGCTTTATACATTAGGATTAAGAAAAGGCAAAATTACTGAGGGCAGAACTCTTTAGAGGGCTGTTTGTTTGCACATCATGGACAAATATTGAAATGTGGAAAACATAATCCAGGGAATCCAGGGCTTTGTGTAGCTTTAATTGAAACAATTTGTAACCTTCATTCTCTCCTATCTTTTTTTTTTTTTTTTTTAAGTTTTCCTTGGGTTTTTATGGTGGATTCTGTTGCACACTGAGATAATAAAATATGCAAAAATTCATTGTTCAGTGGAGCAAGTTCTTTTCCAGTGGAAGAGGGAGAGAGGCAATTGATATAAGAGCACTGGGTCATACATAAGTGTTACATATACAGCTCAGGATTCTAAAGCTGTGCAAAAAGGTGTGTGGCCACTATCAGACCAATTATGTTTTAAATGAAGATATGCCAAAAGATGGAAGAATCTCTTAAATATGAATATTGATATATTGAATATGAAATTTTCTGCCTGCTAGCAACATGCCCTGTCCCGAGGAATCCATTTGCTACAGCTGTGTTCACAATGATTCCATAATACTATTGGTTTCATAATTGAACCCCCTTCATCAGAATTCATTAGGAATAGGAACTTAATTTAATTAAGGCAGTTATCCATGTGGGAACAATTACAAGTGGTGGAAATATTCTTCCGAAGAAGAGGATTCTTCGTATTCCATGGGTATGAGGTAATTAGCTATCCCTAACCAAAGACAAACTGCCTGTTTGCCTGTTTGTTGTTTTATTTTCCCCATTGATTTTTCCTGTTCCCTTCTTCCTATGCATTAATTGGTTTCTGTTTCTTAAACTTGATGTTTTCCTTCTGGCGAACGGCTTCCGCACCTGAGTCGGTGCCTGTATCCCGCAGTCATCGTCACGGCGGTGCCGGCTTCGCCTCCCCTGTCAGTTTGTGTCACCTCTGCTCGGCGCTCAGCCTGCCTCTCCGGATCAGCCTGTGGCACTTCTGGCCGGATACTGATCCGTCCTGAGCAGCAGTCTCCCCACTTTCCCTCCAACACTATCCGGCTGCTGAGCAGTATTTGCAGTGTTTTCAAAGAGATTAATCCCAGCTTACGCCAACCCCTCCTGTGATGCTTGTGTGAAGCAGGAACGCCAGCAGTAAGGATGAGTCATCAGGATTCTGTAGGATATTGTTCTCAGCTCCTGTTAAAATGCTGCTTTAAAGCCTTTCCCTGGAGGGTATTCCAGCAGGGTAATGTCTCATTACTCTTGAGGTACAGGAGAACTCTGCAGTACAGCCCGATGGAGACACACGTATGTTTTGGGGGCTTACCGTTTAGCAACAAGAAGGGTAAAACAGCAGTAAAAGGTTTGTGTCTCCTCGCTCTTTGGAGGACACAATAAAGTATTTAACTCCCACTGGGATAACCCTTGGAGATGAGTTTGAAGGTACCATCCTTCAATAAGGTATTAGCCAAAGGACTGAGCTAGTCGCTAGCGTCTAAGTATAAAGGACTTCCCTGCAGGGAAATCTCCTTCCAGATTGTTAGACAACCGCCAGCGCCGGTACCTGATGGAGATGAAAGCCCCAGTAAGGATCCTCCAGGGAACAGTTGTACCCGCTGTGTGAGGGCAGTGCCGACGCACTTGATGAACTAGTAAATCTGTTCCCCCATGTAATGGTGATGAACCTGTCGTGGTAGCCCCAGCCACAAACTGAGTGGGGCTGCAGAATCGTTCTGGGTGCAGTAGGAGGAAAAGAGAGGAAATGGCAGTGGTATGGATTCAACACGCACAATGAAAATGTGATATAACATATTCTTTTTGAATATTTTCACATTATAAAGGCAGAGAGAAATCAGGCAAACCCATCAATAGAAGTCATTTGTCTGCCAAAGCATGTTTTAAATATCAAATTGGAATATAATAGTATGCATAGCTTCCATATCAAATTATGACATTATTGGCAAAGACTAGAAGGTGACACAATTCAGAGTCCTCCTACATCCTGGATAACAGATGAAACAATCTTAAATGGAATTCTAAGCAATTTTATAATTAAATGCAGGCTTGCACAGATATTCATGGGATTCAGAAAAGGGAAATTCAAATGGAGGAAAAAAAGCACTGAAGGAGCTGAGCTCTAACTTAGGATGCTTGTTCTTTTGATATACCCTTTGTCTCTAATTCAGAATTGAACAGGGTAGCACTATTTATATTAATAAATAGAGATAATTTTCTAGCTCTGGAGCCAACTAGCATGAGACAGCGAAACTTTGGCATCCTAGATTGGGGGCTACATGCAATATTCCTGCAGGGAAAAGGCCCTGGCCCCTGGCTAATGCTGCACTGTAACTCATGCTGGTTGGGAGAGCAGGGTTACCGGCTTGGGCCAGCCCTGGGTGCGAGGCCCTGCCGACCCCTTCATGGTGTCAGTGTCTGCGTTCAGATCCCTCCTCTCAGCCTCCTTGGTTTGCTGGTGTAGGCAGCGACTGAGACTTTTAAGCCATTTGGCTGTAATTGGCTAAGGAGTAAATGAATTGCGAGAGTCCAGCTTGCTCTTCAGTGCCACGGGCAGTGTCTCAAGGGCAAGGTGAAGCTGCCCTCCTGTTCCTGCAGACTGGCCTGCGCGAGGAGGATCCTTCCTTGGGAAGGGAAGGCTGGCCCTGCCTCGGTGTGTGCCGAGAGGGATTCAGTTCAGTCCAGAGCTGTTTAGTTGTTGCATTCTGACAGCACTTAAATAAAAGCAAATTTCCCTTCAGTAACTGCGTAAAAAAATAATGTACTTGTCTCTCATACCGTACTCCCACCAGACAAGAGCATCTAGATGAGCGTCAGAGTAGATTATATGTTTAATGTATCCCATACTGTTGACTTCTTTGGTAATAAGATAAGGCAATAACGAAAGCAAGAACATCTGGAAACGTGCTGGGGAACAGTTATTCTTTAAATATTGAGGATCTGGTCCTGTAACCATCACAGTTAAAACATGCAGATGGAATCAGGGGCTTTAGCTGGACCACTTGGCTGAGACGAGGTTGCAATAGACCAGCCGGCTGCTCTAGAAGGGCCAGATGAGCAGGTTGCAATAGTTACTCCTGAGTGTGATAACACGGTTCTAGTGGCGAGGAAGGGATTCTCAAAATAAACCCTGTAAATGATAAAGAAGTTAAAGATGGAATTCAAGGTTGTGGCTCTGCCAGACAAGGTGAGAGAGAGGATTAAAGAAGAAATGTGTTTTTTTCCCCAAGCTTAAGAAATATTACTCTAATATTTCTTTTTCCTTTTGCTGCTATTCTCACTTGACAGTTCCATCTCTCCATATAGCTATGGGCTGTCTGTCAGTGCCTGTCTTACACGTACACACACACACCACGTTATGCTCAGAGGGAATATTTGTTAACTACAACTATTTGAGGCAAAACAGTGAGATTCTGTGCTGAAGAAGAGTTTTTCAGCTAACTGCCTGCGGCACCAGGCATTTTGGAATCAAAATCTGGAAAGTCAGGTCATTATTTCTGTTGTTTTAGTGGCTGCTTTTATTTGCTTTCTTACTGGGAAGTGTTTCTTAACCCACATTGCTGTGGGTGTTTTTTCACATTTGTAATGTACAGAACCGTTCCAAAAACCACACAAGACGTTTCCCCATCTTTGCGATGTCTCCTGTTCTGCATTCCGTTACCCGCTTCTCCCCCGTTCCTGTCTCTTCTCTTGACTCCCAGCCAGACGTAGGCCCTGAAGAAGCTGTAGCTTCCACAGGAGATGTGAAAGAAAAGAGTTGGAACAAATGGGAATCACTAGGAATGTGCTAGGCCCTTACAACCTGTATGTATGCGAGACCTACAGTGAATCGGTGTGTGGGATGTAGGGACGTGTCCTCCCTCCTTGCCCCATTGGGGCCAGAGGCTGCGCCTGGCTGGTCGCTGGGGAGGGAATTGCTGCCCAAGGACAGGAGGTTCCCGCTCCTTGGAGCCCTCTTAGCTGCTCCAGCAGTTCCTACAACAACAGAGACTTTGGACAACAGGGGACTTTGTGCAAGAATAAGTGTAAAGGCAGCGTCGCCGGTGTCACACTTCATGTGCCCAGCGGAACCTGAGGCCCAGGGTAGTTTCCTAGCTCCGCTTGTCCCCTTGGGTCATTTGGGAAGCCGCTTTGGTGCTGCATGCTGCTCTGCGCAGAAAAACAGCAGTCCTAGAACACAGGAAATTTGGTGGCAGTAGCAGAGGTAAAATGCAGGCGTGTTCCTAAGGCTGCCCAGCGTGAGCTGGCGAGTGGGTGCACTGCACGAGCCGCTCGCAGGGAGAGCTCAGCCAGACGGGGCTTGGGCAGCCGTGTAAGCGCGGAGGGTTTCTGCGTGTGTCCCTGCTGCGAAACCCTGCTCCCTGCTCCCTGCAGGGCAGCGCAGGACCGCGTGGGTGCCGGGGAGCCCCGTCCCCCTCCCCGCACAGCGCTAAACCCGCTGCAGGTTATTTCAGGTCTCTGCTCTCGTGCTCTCTGCTCTTTGGTGCTCTCGATGCTCGGGGCTCAGGTCAGGGCCTTGCTGGAGGCAGCTGAAGCGCAGTGCTGAGCTGCTGGGTTGTGTTTCAGTGTGTAGGCAAGTAGCAAGAAAATAAAACACTATAAAAATACAAAAAAAAAAGGAGAAGACAAGATGGCATTAGAGCTGTGGTTTCACAAGACAGCTATCCCAGTGGCTTCTGAAGTTGTCAGGTGACTGTCTAAATAATTAATAGTTATTCCCTGGCATGATAATAATAAAATTTTGCATGTGAGACTCAGGAGGATAAAATACCCTTCTCTTCCAGCAGCAGGATAAGACATGGGACTTACAACCTGATCCTCCCTTTTCTCAGCAGCTTGAATCGTGATCTTTCTGTGAGCCTAACAAATCAAAAGGGTGGTTTATGCGAGTCTGCTGCGAGGGTTTTTCCTGCGCTGTGATGAGCACCGTGATGGAGAGCACTCTTGGGACTGGCTCTTCTCAGCTGAAGAGTCTCTGAGAAAGTCTTAAGGGAGGAGAGGTTTCCAGGGAGAAATCGCAGCTTTTGATTAGCTCTGCTCTCGTTGGTGCAAATGTAAAGACAAGCTTCCTGGTTAGACAGCCTTTTTAAGGCTTCTTTCACAGGTTGTGTGAGTGCCAGCTGTTCTGAAGTGTGGCTGCTGCAGGCCACAAAAAACGCCCCTCAGTGTGAAGAGCAGAGCTTTAGGTTGGCTCCGTCTCTAGTCGCGGCGTTCGGAGCTGTTGTCGCCTTGTCGCTGGGTGCAGAGCCGCAGCCTCCGCCGTGGGAGGTGACTGAGTCGCGTCACGAGGACGGGCAGAGCCGGGAGAACCTCGTCTGCAAGGCGGCAGGGTTGGCTCTGACTGCAGCTTGTCTCCCACGGGGCAGATAACAGAAAGATCCCCACAATCTCGGGATGTCAATAGCAGCGTGTTCAGAACCAGCAGGCTTCTAGAGCAAGATGCACGAACCCAGTGTAACGGTGATTCATCTCCGTCTTCCTCGGCTTCTTATACAGCTTGATGCAACATCAAGTTGACAGTAATGATGTAACCTAATAAGATGTGTCACACGTGTCATTCTCTATTGCATCACTTTGGACATCCCGCAGATGGGTCTTAATGGTTTGTTTTCTGGCTTAAAATATATTGAAATGCAACTTGTTTGTTTGTTTGTTTGTTTGTGAAGAACCTTTGCAAGTAAATAAGCGACATGTTCTTGCAAGTCTAGTTGAGTTGCAAACAGCATCTCCCTGGTAATCTGCTGGCACGATTATGTTTTAATATTTCTGCAATAAATACTCACCCAATCATTTCCACAGCCAGTCCTTAAACTTGGGCTGTATTATGCTGCAGATATACTGTGTCTCAAGTAGATTTTAAGAGCTGAATGTAATGAAACTCAAAAAACTAGTTTTATAAAAACATGTAAGCAGGATCTGATACTGGAAATAATTTCATGTCCTAAAATCTTTATCATTTGATAAGACTCAGAACAAACTATCTACAAGTATTATTAACTGTAATATTTTATTTATATTTTTAAACATGCTATTTGGTTTACTTGCCTTTTGGCTGTAGAGCCAAACGTGTCTAGTCTGACAGATATACTGCCTTAGAAATTAAGGATATAAACTTGTTTACCAGGATGGAGAGGAATCTTTGCCGTTCTCTCTGCAGTCTCTCCAAATGCGACTTGGCTGCTATAACGACCCTGACAATCTTGCTGGGGTTTGTGAGAGCAATGGGCTCTGTGCAGCGGCTCCGCAGCGCCCGGCGTGCGCGCCGTGCTGAGAGCCGACTCCAAACTCCCCTTAATTTTTCCCCCTCTCCTGACAATAGCCATAAATAACAACAGCGTTGCACCGAAATCATTCGAACAGCGCAGAGAAATAAATACATGGAGCGGCTGGTGCAGCGGGCGCTGCGCTAGAGGGGGCTGCGAGCCAGGCTGCTCCCTGCGCCCGCCGCGACCGGAGGGTTTGTGTTACGCAGTCTCCAGCAACACTCATTCCAACACGTTTAACACTCTCATAGGGTATTTAGATTAAAAATTTAAGGCACTTTTTTTTTTTTGGTCTTTACATAGATACAGGGGGAAAAAAAGCAACAAAAGATGTTTGGAAAGGGATTTCTGCAATCTCTTCCGATAGATTGCCCGCACATTTACTGTGTGATTCTAAGTAGACTGCTCTCAGGTGAGCCAGGCTCTTCACTGGGTGTCTGGAGGGGGTAGTTTTGCTAGGGGAAGAGTGTGGGGAGGACGTTACTTCCCCGTGTAGACAAGGAGTCTTCCATGAGTCTTAATTCCTCTGTGCGCCGTGCACCCTGCAGCGGAACGCATCCTGCAGCAAGGCTGGTTACGGCATCGCTGCGTCTCTCACCGTTTCGCCAGGAGAGCTGTGGTGTCCTCAAAGGGAGGGTCTACCTTGAGTGTGCGCCGGGCTGTATGAAACGGTGCTGCTTCAGCATCACCATGTGTGTGTGTGATTCAGGCAGCATTCAGTCTTCGGCAGGACCTCCCAAGGCGGCAGGTCAGAAAGGGCCATTTACCTTCTCAGATGGTTTTCCAGGCAGCTTTGCACGGCGCTGAGCAGGCATGAGCCAGAGCACCTACAAATCACACGGGCAGCTTCCTTTGTGGGGACAGTGGGAGTGCTGACACGTGTTTCATTACTAACAAACTATGCAGAGCCCTAAAACAAAAATAAGCTCAACAGAAAGGTTTCTTAGGCCGAGCAAAGGACAGGTAAATCAGGAGTAGTGTTTTGGCAAAGCCTGTGAGAGTCCAACTGGTTGAACAGCAAATGAGAGGAGGGAAGCCCAGGTGGTTTGGGAGCTCCGTGTTGTACCGTGAGCAGTACTCAGTCCTGGTGCTAAAACTGATCTTGAATTAGGAAAAGAAAGAAGAGTTTTAATTGCTGATTTGTAATAAGCCACCTACAATTTGCAAATACTGTAAATAGCAAAAGTTTCTGAAATAGGAAGCAGCAAACTCATCTGCTTATTTTTATTATATAGGAGGATGAGCTGTTTTTTTTTTCCAGTTGGATAGCTGCTGTAATAGAAATATTATACTGACAGCCAAGCTTACTCCCAAACCTAATGGATTTTCAACTTTTTATGCTCATTTCAGGAAATCCAGCTCCTGCAATTTGCATCCCCACATCAGGAAGCCATGCATTGCGAGAGCATTTCATCTTCTGCCAAGGATGAACACAGAGAAATCGTAAGTCCATACTTAGAGCAACAGATTCACAGGTAGAAGTGTTTTCAAAAAGACTGCTAAAGAAATTGTGATTTTCTGCTCCAGCCTATAAATTAAGAAGACTGGGAAATCCAAGTGTTTGTATTGGAGCCCTGGGTAAACAGGAGGATGCTGCAATTGCAGATCCTAGGGTTGTAGAGCAGAGACGAGGTTTCCAGCTCTTCCTTCATCTTCTGCAGAGATGTAATAGAAGTGTCTTTGCTGTTAGTGAATGTAAGTCAGAGCGCTGTAAATCTGCCCAGTTGGGAGTTCTGCATCAAAATTGGAATGCAACAAGTACCATCGAACTTTGGGGCGAGAATCAAGGAGCTTTGAATCAAGGCAGAGCAATGGGCCTAGATACTGCTACATGTCTACACGTGCGCTCTGTCCTGCCTTCATTGGGATGCGGCCGCGTGGGCTTTAGGAGCAGAAAGGTTCTAAAATTTTTATCAGTTGTTCACTACTAATAGTCGGTTTATGGTTCTGGCTGCCTGTTTTCACACATTTCACAAGCAGTGAGTTTGCTCTTTTCTTTGGAGAAGAAAAGCAAGAGCAGGACTGGGCTATGGGCTCACAATCCTTCTCCTTGGTGGTGTTCCCCGGTCAGCAGTTTGGATCCGTTATTAGGGAGATGTGTCAGAAGCTGTTGCTTTTGCTTAGTTAATGCTTCTTATTTTTGCCTGAATAGAAGATGCACAGTTTTCAGAGCTGTCAGTCTGGAACCTACAATGAGCAGTAAAAATAACTTAAAAAGTAAAGCTTGAGCAATTGGGAAAGATGGTGCTGTGATACTGCTATTTCAAGCCAACTTGCTGCCTAAGCAAAATTACACAGTGCTTTTGCCAAGCTTAAGAATCCTAAAAGGCTTTGATTTCTCCTCCTTTTCTCTGCATTATTTGGCACTTTGCTTGCAATGTACAGCCACAGTAGGCATCACAGATGTAACACACATGTAAGAACATAGAATTTAAAGTGGTTACATGACAGAGACATCACTAGGTTTTCAAGGAAAATGAGAGTGCAGTGGGTGGGATGAAGGGGAAATATCCAGTGCTATAGCAGGCTAAAGGCTTACTAAACACCAAGGTGCTTAGCAAGCAGGATTATTTGTCAGTGGTAACGCTGACTCAGAGAAGAAACTTCTACATAAAAGGGGCTGCTTTTGGAGCACGTCTTATTGCAGAAATTTCCTACTTGATTTTTTACTGATGATGAAGCAACATTGCTGGTGAGGCTACAGCAGCTCTTCACATAGAAAATCATAACGATGAAGTTATCTCAATTGTGATGTCTCTGCAGTAGTTGTTTGTTTTGCACACAAGGATCTCGGTGCCCAGCTGGGATTTCTAGTATTGCTGTAATTAAAAGGGTCCTGATTTTCAGAGAGGATGAGGAACTGGTAACATGTGCCCTCCAGGTGGCCTCTTGTTATAACTTTTAATGACTTCGTTCTTGGATTTACTTTCTAATCTTGAGAGACTTCTACAAGTTAGAAGAGGGAGAGGGAAAACTCCTTCCCTATAAAATTTAAATATTTTGTCTCAAGTAATGATCTTGAGAGGCTGTAGCATCAACTTAGGGTGTTCTGGAGCAAGGCTACAGCACTGGTTGTGCAACTGCACAGTCTTCCTGTTCAATAGCACCTTCTTCTCTTGGCTATATCATCTGTAGCCTGTAATATTTACAGGGGACATTCTTATTTACATGGTGCTTTGCACCATGCTACTCTTCAAGGAATGATTGCATAGAGGATTCGATATTTGACAATTAAATTTCGACAATTTAAAATTGGACAATTAGAAATAAGACTCCATTCAGAGTTGCCCACGCAGGCTACAAAATATACTAAAGAGAAACCTGAAGTGAAAGGACAGCTTTTTCATTTATCCTTATTATTCATGCACATGTTTATATTTCTGGGTTCTGAAACACCTTTTGTATGTTATTCTCCTCTGTATCAGAGGAAATGATAGAAAAATGCCAAACTTCAGGATTAATCCCCTTTGCCAGTTAGCAAAAACTATCTTCTTTTTTTCCTGAATCAATCAGCAAAGATGAGTTCTTGTTTTTATGGCAGGCATGAAGAAATAATTCCAATCCTGCACTTGTTCCCTTTATTTGATAAAATTCTTCACTTGGTAAGATATTAAGTCTTGTCTTTCTGCTACATAGAGGATGACAAATGAAGCATCAAGTATGGGAATCAAATGATCAGGACTTATGAAGCCCTCATTTTGTTTTGCTGTCTGATTTTGTTACAAGAAAACAATCACGCTTCACATATATTTTTTTGGCTTACGCATTAGTCTGGCACTTGTATTGGAAAGAAAACAGGAAAAAAAAATGTACATTTTGTCCTCCCAGCTTGTGTTACACTGTATGATTTGTGTTCAGGCAACGACCATTCCCACTTGCAGTATATGCAGTTCACCAACCCTACGATTCTAGCGCCTTCTACATAAATCAATCTCTGGTTAATTTGATCCTGCACTGAATTTGACCAAGCCCTCAGGAATTTGTTATAAAAACTGTGCAAGTTTAGTTTGTTCTCTTGATCAATTTTGAGGACTGTGGGTAGCTATTCTGTAATTAAAGAGTATAAATTACAGAATACCTATGGAATTGCTTACAGAAAACTGAAGTGTAATACAGTAACGTCCATGTTAAAAATTCAAAAGCAATTTTTATCACCTGTGCTTTCTGTCCTGTTTCTAATTTTTGGAATATGAGGGAATTTAGATTTCAATTTTAAGGTTAAAGTGCTTAGTTGAAAAGTTTTCTAGTTTATAAAAAAGAGTCTTATTAAAAAAATACTATTCATCATGTAATTTCCGTATGACCATAGTGCGATAGTATGACCATAGCTATATTATGGGCACCTAGTTGTAGCATGTACTTTAATTAGTGGTTGATATGGCAAACTGGCTTTCTGCACGTACAAATATATGCTGCTGCAATGGCCTTCTGGCCATCCCAGAGCAGAAATGAGGGAGAAGATAAACCCACGCAGAGGAGAACTCGGCGGATCCTTTCGCTACAAGCCATGGTGCGTCTGCTGCCAACGGGTACCTTTACAAGAGCTCCTTGAGGGCTGTGCCACCATGCGCACGCACGTAAGTCACTTGCAGACCCTGACATTTTTAAGTCGTGGAACTTTACAGGGAGGAATGACGCAGGGAAGCTGAGACGGGCTCCGAGACGGTGCTGGGTACAACCACTTGCTCCTCACATGCCGGCTTTGCTCTGTTCCTGCTCCCTGCTCTCAGCACAAACAGAAGAGAAAGCGCCAGCACCCACAGAGCGTGTGAGAGCAGGGTCTTCGCTTCAGTGAATACCAGGAGCAGGTTGTGTGGGTGCCGTCTCGGTAGAGTCAAGCCCTCTTTCTGTGCAGCACTGAACAGTTCCAACACCCTTGCTGAAACTGTCATCCTGCACTGAGCTCTGCCAGGAAACACTGCCCGGTCTCCAGGGAACACGTCCAAGGGCAAACTTTGCTCCAGCTCCCTTGGTGGAAGTTTTGCAGCGTGTAGGGCAAAGGGGAGATTAGAGACGGGAGAAGAAGGTAAGAGAGGGTGTCCAATGAGCTCAACTACATCTGGATCAGAACTGCTAGTTCTTCCTTGTTTCCTCTATTTATTCACCTGAGTTTAAAAATATTTTAGCTTTTCCACTTGAGGCTTGTGACAGTTCTGCTTTTATCATACAGAGCCTTGTGTGGTGCCCAGCAGGCAGCGGTGGCTGCCGCGTGGGTACGGACATTCCCGCCCACATCTCATGGTCTGCTAAATAACTGGTTAGCTCACCCCACCAGCTGCACGGTTAATTACATTAATAAGGAGATCTTTTCCAAAGCTGGAGGACACCGGGGCTTGAGTGCAGGGTGGAGATGCCAGCTGTCTGGTGCCCTGGTTCAAAGGGGGCAACTGCGGCGTCTCCGGTCAGCCCGCGTCCTCCCCTGCAGAACGGGAGCAGCAGGGACACGGAGGGGCCGGGGAGGCCTGCGCCGCTCCGACAAATCATTTACATGGAAAGGAAAACGGGGAAATTTGGGCTTTGTGCCAGTGCTGAGATAAAGGGAGAATAATCACTTTTCACAGATGTGGTTTGGCTCGCTGAGAAGGGGGGAAAAGGCAATTTGTGCGTGATGGGAAAGGAAAGGGAATGTGGCAGTGAGAGGGGGAACACTGTGTCTGGGGACAACAGAGTTTTGTGCCAGCTGAACGGAGCCAGCAGTGCCTGCCAGAGCCCTGGTGCCCCCAGCCTTCCAGAACTTACTTTTTATAGGAGGGGAACAGCAATTTCCTAGGGAATCAGAGCATTATGCTTCATCGTGCAGCATGCTGAAAAATGAGCTTTAACACTGCAAATTGAATGGGAAGTTGGGAGTAAATCATTGCTAAGCCAGGACTATTTGCTTACAATTTATGACGAGTTTTGCTTTTTTGATGAAGTTGTGGCTGGGATTTTTTTTTCCAAACTGCCGTCTCCTCTCTGATAGTAAAGGAGCGCAAAAAAGATTTCTATCATGTTACAATAGAAAATGAGACAGATTGCACCAACTATTCAGCTTTCATTTAATACCTGCCAATACCATTTTGCAAATTCTGGAAAGCGTAATATTAAAAAAAAAAAAAAGTGTAGCTAACATGAGGTTAAAAAAAATGTCTTTGGTGTGTAAAATATGAATCTGGATGACACATAGGCAGCTGCAGATGCACTAATTTGATTTCATGCCTTAGAATCAACTGTTCTACTGCAGTGAAAGGCACATTTACATCCATCTGTCAAAGTCTATTCCTTGCCTTTTCAAAGTTCCTCTGCTTTTGTGTTATCCCATGATCTGTTCATGAGGACAAGTGTGTAGCCCACTTTTCTACCCTCCCCATGTTTTTCTGAAACGAAAAGAAAAATCTTTTTTTTCTTTGTTGTTTTTCCTCTTTTATTTTCCTTACTGCACTGAGCCTTACTGAGGTATTATTACGGGATTATTAGATGCAAAATGTAGGATCTGAGTGTTTAAGTTCTAATCCTCATAAGCCAAAGCCCTGACTACAAAGCCGAGTTGAGCGTGTCATTCCGCATCGTTTGATATCTAGCAATGGAGAATCCAGCATCTCTGAAGACGAGTGTCCTAAAGAGGGTCCGCTGTGGTTCATAAGGCTTCTTACAACAGGAGTGTTGTGTAGAGCGTGGAATAACGCGCAGGGCTTCGGCAGTGTTAGCGCAGGGTGTTCTTGTGCACCGGTATCGGCCGCTCGTGCTTTGGAATTGAAGAGGATGTCCGAGATGAAGGTCAGCGTGGAAAAACTCACTGCAGTAGATGTTCTGAAGAGGAAAATTAAAGGTGGAAATAACTGCCGAGAGTCAACTGAGCCTTCTCCTCTCTTGGTTTTACTCGGTTCACTTTACTTGGTTCACTACAGTTTGTAATGAACAACTCATCAGGCTTGTTGAAGCTTCATGATTATGTTAGTCCATTTATATACGTTTGCCATCAGGAATCCGTGATCCCCGAGTTGTTAACTTACGGTATTTTGTTAATGGGCGCTGTGCTGATTGCTCACGTTGGATTAAAATATATTTTAAAACTAACCTGTTTGGGAAAACTGTGTGAGAAGAAAATAGTAGTGAGTTGTTCAGACTGTAATGCTGATAGGTGAAATATTTTTGCTGTTCCTGGAGATGACAAGTTCCCTGATACTTTTTGTCTGATTGTCAGGGAAGAATCAACTCCCGGTAATAGAAGCTGTAACAAATTCTTGGCAAAGAGCATAAGAAAAAAACAGAGGTCAGCGCTAAAGCTGTGTGAAGCTTATTAATTTTTGCTTCATGAATTTTCATAGTGCTAAATTGACTTTAAAGTGAAAAGGCAATTGTCATGTCTTTATCCAACCTATAATTATTCCAACATCCTGCTGAAAGACACAACAGAGATAAAATGCTTAGACCTGGGTTGTCCAACCCTTATTTCTGTTGCTAAGTATGCAACTCATGTTTCCAGGGTATTTAAAACCAATGGTCACCATATGAAATTGGACGTAAAAAAATGTGTGTCTATTGAGGTTCCAGCATGACTCTTCAATATCATCCTTAGATTTTCTTTCTTTTTTAAGCCTTGCTACTTTAAACTAGATGACAGTCCAGTGGCTGCAGTCAAGAGCAGTGAGTGTCATCAGTCCTTATAGAGCAAGAATGCAGGATTATCCCGGCGAGCAGGAGGCAGCTTCTTTCCTTGGACAGTGTGGGTTGCGTTGGGGACAGGCTCTTCTTCTGCGGTGTCACTAAGACTCCTGTGCTCACGGCAAGAGACGTGGCGTAAATTCCTCTCAGCAAGATGGGAATTGTGGCTCTGGGAGTATCAGGCTCTCCGAGTGCCTGTGCTGGATGTAGAGGCAGCTGATTAGGAGAACAGGCATCGAGCTGGGCTGTGCACGTGGCCTGGGGACGGAGCGTGTGGAGGTGAGAGCTGCATCCCCAGGTGTGCCCTGCATGGGACTTTCTGTCCGTTTCCATAGTGTTGTTGGATGAAATATAAGAGAGAGCCTCCTCATTCGCTTTTTTTTTCATGTCTTCCAGTCTGAAAATGAAAACCTCTTTCTCAGTGGGACCTCTATCTTGTGCATCGTACAGCTTCCTCCTCCTCCCCGCTCATTCCCAACACTTAATGGACCATAGGCAGCCAAAGCATGAGACTGAGAGAGCCGAAATGATAATTCATTCGGAATGCAAGCGGGAGGCAAAATGTAATCCATCATATCTGCTCTATCTCATTATAAAGGTGAGATACGAGAGAGGGCAAGCTGTTAATAAACTGGTAGATGAAGTTATTTCACCAATCTGTTACAGGAAACAGGGATAGATGGGGTAGAAGTGCATTATTCACACCTTTTGCTAATCTTTTTGTATATTATTCCATGAAAATGCCTTTGTCAAGCCAGGACTGCCTTAAGGAGCTGACATGCAGCACTCGCTCCTTGCACTCCGCTGCTTTACTGCATCTTGGTCAATAACCCCTTTCCCTGCAGCAGTGCCTCGCGGTGCGGGTTTGGGCAGCTGCCCGGGCGGGCAGGATGGTTGGGCTCACGTGTCCTCACCCGTGGCTCTCCATCCCGCCCGGAGCAGGTCTCCGTGCCGCTCACAGCCAAATCCCCCGGGAATTTTGCCGCCTTTCCCTCTGTGGCTGCTCTCCACCTCAGCTCCCGCCTCCCCTGCGAGCCCTGGGCTGCAGCTCCGGTACCGTCGCGCTGCCCTTCCTGCTGGTCAAGAGCTCGGGAAGACGGGTTTGGAGAGCGGTCTGGAGGCAGAACAGCAGCAGGCGCTCAGGATGCCGAACGCTCCTTCTGCTGTGAATGTTTTGGGCAAGTCTCTGTCCTTCCCCTTCCTTGTGTGTAGCTGAGAGGGGTCAAAGCAAATGAACGAGCATCCATCCTTTTGCATTGTGTTCTACAATTAGAAGCTGCTTCGTTTTTCCTTATTATTCCCTACTACGGTTAGGAAATCTGTGACACTCGATCCCTCAAATCTGTGGTTACTGATGTTAAATCTCCACATCTGGCTCTGACCGCCCCTAGATGTAGACTTGCCCCTCTCCACTTGGTGATGCCTTTGAATTCCTTGGTGCACTGACTTTTACCTTCTACATTTAGTATATCTAGTGTCTTTATTTTTTTTTACTGCGCATACAGTGTATGAGTAAACTTCAGTGAAATTCTGCCAGTAACTCCCTGGCTGGGAAAGGGCTCTTCCTTTCTTCCTTTTGTGTGTTCCAGATCTGCTGGGGCCGTGGTCCTGGAAGGCCAGATCGTACATCTTGCCAGGGACAGACATTAATGAAGATAATTGAAGATGTTATTTGGAAAATATGTTTGTTACCAGAGGTTGCTTATAGCATTATTACCCAGAGTTACACTTCATTAATATCCATTTTTCATGGCTCTGCTTTGCCGTTCATTAACTGCATGACCTTGTGTCATCAGAGACATGTCCATGGTAGAGAGCAAGGAACACTGGATAGCATCGCTGGTGTCCTTGCTGGAGTGGTTTGTCACACTCCAGTTTTTTATAGCACAGCCGTAAATGCTTAAAGACAGACGTGCCTAGGTCAGGTGCCCGGCACACAAAGTCAATATTTGCAAATTGTTCCACGTAACTTGTTGTGCCTCTCGTAAAACCATCACCTGTAGAATAAATATTGATAGAGACACAGACAAGAATTCATTCCTCTCCTAAAAGGAAAAGTAATTTTAATTTTGCTAGTATCCATTTTTCAAGAAAATATTTTACCGTATGTTTACTGTAAATGTGTACTGAGTTTATTCTTTAATGAGAATGACTGCAGTTTTTTTGCACAGTCGCTTTTTATTAATGAAAGTTTGGTTTAATAAACCTCTGTGCGGAGGCTCTGCTGCGAGTGCTGAACTCACACACGGCATCGCCCCCCTCGTTAGCAAAGATGATTATTTGGCAGGCTCATGTTAATTTTTCTAATATTGACAGTTTGATTAAAATATTAATGATCTTAATTTTCATATTGAATTTTGTCACTTTAATTTGTCTAACATGCCTGAAGGCAGAATATTTACACTGTAAAATCTATATAAAAATTTAGGCAGGAATTCCAAACTAATGATGAAATATTGTTCTGAAACTATTAAGACAAAAAACTACATATACCTGTATACATATACATACCCATATATAAAGCACACTTACACTAAACCCATTTCACACAGTATAAAGTGGCCATTCATGTAATTCACTGTGGCCTGAAGTCCTTTGCCACTGCCAGAGGATCAGGTCCATTATCTTCAATTCTCTCATATGTTGCTCAATTATCCTAAATTATTTCTAGGTCTTCATGTCCATGCATATATATTGTTGCAGAATTCTATTTATTCAGTGCTAGATGCTCTCTAGAAATTATGCTCTATTGAGCTCAACAGAGAGATAACTATATAAAATTTAATGGTGTGTCTTATAGAGGCTGTTCATATACTACGTTCTGGGCTTAAAAATATGTAGGCATTTTCAGATAAGGTGAATTTCAGGGGTCGGTTAAAATAATAAATATCACTTTAAATATTTTAACCAAGTCACCAAAACGTCTGGAGGTCTTTCAGTTTTTTAAAAAGCAGCCTTGAATCTTCTTTCCTGTTTAAAAATGCAATGAAAATGGATTTACCGACAGATAAGCCCATGTCCCGACTGCTGACTGCTCCCAAGCCGTCAGCAGCCTCCGTGTTCTCCAAACCTGCCTGGAATTGCAGCTTTTCCCAAGGCAAAGCGCGTGGCAATGGGCCTGCTCCAGGCTGGGAGTCTTTCCACAGGGGAATTTGGAGCTGCGCTGCTGCCAATGTCCGTGTTTTCCTCTCAGAGGAGCACGGTTCGTGCCCTCCTCGGTGGCCGCCCTGCGAACGCTCAGCTTTCCTCCTCCTCTATTGTTTATTTTGCTGAGTGCTGGGTTCCAAAAGCTTCTCTTTAGTAAATGGAGCCTGTCTCTTTACTAATGCACTGTAATATCAAGTATATTAGCATCAAGTTCTCACTCAACTGCAAGTGTTACTTAGGGATATTAATCAACTGCTGCTTTATTTTAATGGGCTAATTTGGGATTAATGAACATGAAGGCTTGATTTACAGATCTCTGATTTGTAGCTTCCATTGTACCTTCCCTTCCATTTTCTTTTCCTGCAGGACTTGAGCCAGAGGGTACTTCTTGTAGTGAAAGATATTATTTGCTTCCAAGTATCAGCTGCTTGTGTATTATATGGAGATGCTGCTATTCCTTTTGTCTATTCCATTAGAGCATCAGTGGAAACGCATCCTCCCCAGGTGGTTCCTGAGACCCATGACTTCTGCAGGGTGTCCCTGGGTGCCTCGTGCAGGCAGTGCCCCTGTTCCGGGTGGAGGAGCATCCCCAGGTGCTGCACGTGGGGAGGCACCTGCCTCGGAGCAGCGGGCGCGATCTCCTTGCCCCAGCGAGCGGCACTCGGAGAGACTCTGCTGCCTGCCCGGGAGGAGCCCTCGGCTCGAGGGAGGCCGCTCAGCAGCGAGTGCCCTTCGGGGTGAGCCGAGAGCCGTCTGCCGAGGCCGAGTGTTGGGGAAAGGGAAGGGGAGGCTGCGGGGCCGCAGTGCGGGTGCAGGGTGAGCATGGCCTGACCATGGTGGCCCCAGTGCAACCGGTCCCAGTGACCACGCTGCGGAGCAGCATCCATGCGTCTGTCCCCCTCTTTCCCCATTCCTTCAGCCGTACCCATCTCTTTGGGCTTCTTCTTCTTTTTTAAATTTTTTTTTTTTTTAGTATTCATTCTTGGCATAACTAGGAGAGTAATTGGTTAAACATACTGGTTTTATTTGTTTGCTAAGATGGCAGCGAGATGTCTGCAGTATATCATAATTTAATGGCATCTCGTCAGCCGTACAGAAGCAGTAGAAGAAAAGCACCATATAGGCAACTACTCAGTGTTTGGATGATCCAGTAATTTTGATTTATACTTGGTGTTTCATGGATCTGTATTGGAAGTTAAAGTATATGGTTAAATGATTTCCATAACAAAGCGAGTCCAAAGTACAAAAGAAGGATGGGCCATTTAAGATGTAATACTGGGAGGTTGTTTAGATCTGGAGCCTACGTGTAAATTCTGGTCATGATTGTCGCTTTTAACTAACAATTCCAACCAATACAACATAGCCGGGTAATTTGTCCACTCTTTCTTCATGAGATGATGAACTGCAGTTTAGTTCTTAACAGTTTTTCCGAGGTAAAGAAAACTTAGACAAAAGTGATGCTGTGACCTAACACTTACTTCAAAATAAACCTGGCTGCCACCTCCTCACTGTGCACAACACCAAGGCAAGGTGCAACACTGGGGGGTTTCTATACATGGAAAGAGCATACACCAGAAATGAAGAATCCTACAATTGCCAGTGGGATTCTGTGGTTCATATTACCTCAAAAGAACTAACAACCTTTATCCTTTTCTAGAACAGGTACTTCTACTACTTTAGACGTGGACATTTTTGCTCTGTTTCCTGCCCTCTTTCCCAATGCCCTTAGCCTGCAGTATGCACAGAGGGAAGAAATTCCTGACTGCAGAGGACGGTGCCCTGCTCTAGGGTGGGTGAAAGTCCGACACTCTCTCTATGGGCATCAATGGAAGGACGCGGCAGCCCCAGTGGAACCTGGAGCCGAAGGGCTGGATCTGCAGCGGGGCCATGTGACGGCATCGCGTACCCGACCCTGTGCACGGGGCAGGGAACAGCGTGCACTCCCTCCGTCACCCGGTTACCCAAGGTTTTTAATCACCCTTCCTCAATAGGGACAGACCCTGCTCAGATGTTAGCTGCTGTGCACAAAGGCTGTGCAGAGAGTGCGCCAGGTGCTCCAGGAAAGGAATAGCCTAGTGTGATCTACCCCTGTACTGAGCTGTTTAAGGAGATGTTAGTGAATTTTACTCTAATTTCTCTGCTCGTTAAGACCACAGCTGTGAGCTGTGAGAATGACTTCAGCCTGGGAATAAACTTGCAGGGAAGTTAAGTAATATTACTACTATTTTTTAGCAGCAAAGGATTCAGAATTGCGCACCGTTCTGTTGGCCTTTGCATTGTTGTTCTTTTTCTAAGGTAAAGAAATTATTATTATTACATTATATAATTATTAGTGCAGTTTGTGAGGTTAAAAGAGAAACTTCAGGTCTGCCCCCCGAAATGCCATGGATTCATAGGGGTGATAACCTGATCTGCCTTTTTGCGTAACATGGGCCATAGAATTTCATCGTTTTGCAGAAGGGATTGCAGCTAAAAGAACTTACTACCACATTTCTGGAAGGGTTATCAGTTTCATCCATCCAATATGGATATCTAGTTTGTAATTATTGTAAATTCAGCCTCTAGGCATCATTTTAAAAGTGCTGATAAAGACTCTCATTAACTGCAGCTGATGGTCTCTATGTGCCTATGCAAGCCTCATACGCAGGACCACATGAGCTGCATGTCCTCTAGTAATTTGCCCAAATGCTTTTAAACCCTAAATTTAAGCTCTCAAAATGCAACCGTAAATTACTTTCTTGAAATCAACAACGCTTGAAATACAGTCACTTCTGCCTCAGTAGACCCCAAACGAGGCTGTGGTCGTGCACAACATCGCTGTCTGTCAAAGAGAAAACCAACCGTCTTTGAAATAGAGTCTACCATCTGCCTAGCAGGGCACAACAACGTTATTAAACAGCTCGGAGACAGAGCGGGCTATGCAGTAGGTATTCATTTGAAAACGCGGAGGACGCCTGGCTAGCGGTGGTGTAATTGGCCCCGCTGGAGCTGGGCCAGGACACAAGGACATAAACGCGTCCGGGAGGCAGCTGCGCGGCTGGATCCCCGCGCGGCGCGGAGCCGACCGGGGTGCATGGGCACAGGGCGAGCGCGGACACTCCTGTCTCCGTCACCTTTATTCCATGGAGACGGTGATGGCTCTGCAGGGACAGTAACGATCTCATCAGGGCGGCTGTATTGATTCTGAGCACCTGTCCGCTTAAATAAAACATATTAATCCAAGGGAATCAATGGGCAGGGATTCCTTCTGCTCTCTTTCAGGTGCAAGTGTATAGTTTTTTCAGGGTGTGCAGCAACTATGAAGAGAGGAGGAAGGGTTCAACACCTCCAGAAAGCTGGAGGTTTGGATTAAAACTCATCCTGAGGTCTCCTTTGTTAGGAACAATTCCCTTTTACTCAGTGAACTCAGTCAGTGACTCCTAATGTGCTGCTCCCTAGAGAGCAGATTATATACATGAAGAAATTGTATTCTAGCCAAAGCCCCGTGGGATGAGGAGGATGCTGGGTTAAGGTATCACGAGCTGCAACTCTTACAAGGTACGGGAGCATCTTCAGAAAGTGTCATTTATTGATGTCTTGAAATGAAAACGTTGATTCCTGTCCGTAAATTGCATTTTCCATCAAAACTCACTGAGACTGAAAAATTACTTGTGCCTGACAAGCTTTATATGTGTTTCAGTTTGATGTGAATATTTTGGCCTATAGAGCTACAGAATAACCTAAGAATAATTACATAGACTAACACATTCTGTGGGTGACAGACTGGCAACATCTTCATTTTAAACGTGAAGCTGCTTTAAGAATTTTTTTTTTCTCCCAACTTCTGTGTCTCTTTTTTCCATAATTGAACATTTACCACCCTTTCCTTTTCCTGCACTCCGTGGAGCTTGCTTTATTTAGGACTGCACACGGCAGCAATTTTGGCAGCGCAAGAAGTGCATGCAGGAGCTTAGGGTAGGAAGTGGCCTCAGAAATCCAAACCTGCCTCTGATCTTGCACGTGCAGGGCTCCAAAGCCCCCACGTGACGCATTACCTGGTGTCCTTAATTTTCACGGTGGAAAACCTGCTGCAACCACGTGGCCGGAGTGCATCACTGTGCAGCGCGGAGGTGACCTGCGTCCGAGGAGGAAGCTGCCCTGGCCTCTGCCGTCTGCAGTTCTGTGTCAGATACTCTGATTTCCTCTGCTCGGCTGTCGCTGTCGCTAACAGGACGTTTACAGCGACAGCTCGGCGCCTGCTTCCTCTGTGCTGTGTCCGAATGGGCAGAAACGGCCCCTCTCTTTTGGGAAGCCTCAGCTGTGGTGCAGATGTTCTCATCTCAGGTGCAGGGCAGCCTCTTCGCAGAGCGCCCTTCGTTCCCACTCCTGCCCTGCGTGCCACGAACAGGGTTAGTTTCTTATGTAGAGGGCAGGGCAAGTGGTGGCTGGAGGGAATAAAGACCAAAATATCTAAATTTAATGCAGAGGTGGCAGCCAGCCCACTACAGCAGTGCGGCAGAAGACAATAATGTCTAACATTAAGGGAGACCCTTCTTATCCTGCCTGATCAGTATTGCCATGAATGCGTACGGCTTGGACGAGCCGTGCTCCGGTGCCTTGCTGATCCCTGTTTTGCACGGTTCCATAGAAATTGCAGACATGCACAAATTACACAGTCAACACATTACTGGATAACAACAACAGAAAAAAAGGCCAGAAATGGCAATTTGCTCAGATGGAAGCTAGGTTTACACCCATCACACCCCAGATGGCAGCCCTGCAGATACAATGGCTTCATGGCACTTGTCCACTCAAATTAGTAGGTGGGTAGTGAGAGAATAGAGCTTAAAGTAAAACGTGTTGTGTGTGAGGGCAAGATTAAATATGTAGCGTTTCAGTACACAAATAGCAGATGCCTCGAGAAGAGGATGTTTCCTAGCAGGAAGTATCTGTTTAGCTCATCAGATGAGCACGGCACAACTGAGAATAGAACGTTGACCAAAGACGGTAGAAACGCGCGTTGGGTGAGTTGGCAGCTCTAGGTGCATGAACTGGCACAGCTGAGTGGACTCTCCTTAATGGCAGGGCACTAATTGACCCTAACCAGGGATCTCGGGCACCTGGCAGGTGCCTCGGCGCTCGTCAGCTCAAGGTAGCCACCTGCTTTGGGGGGACTGGTGCAGGCAGCATTTGCCAGCCCTTCTTGCAGGTATCCACAGTGTCTGCTCAGCCTGCCGACAGAAGGTCCCACTCGCTGTATTGGGGACTCTCTGGAAGACATTCAGCAGAAAATAAGGTAGGATGAGAAAGGGAAATACACCCGTGAGCTAGACATGACTAGAGTAAATTCTGACTCTCTTTGCTTCCCCTTCTCTGCTGAGTTTTCAGACGGAATATTCTGTATGATAAATTGCAAAACTGCAGCACGTGCTGCGAGGCTTAAACTGCCATCTTGGCTCATAAAGGGAAGGAAGGAATCCTGATATTGTTGATGATTTGGGAGAAAGCTAAATACTGCACAGGTAGGGAAAGTCTGCACTTTAAAAATTAATTGTTCGAGTACTGGGTCATCGTAGAGTAATGCACCGTGAAATTATGTTATTCTCTAGGAGAATTTCCATAAAGTTTAACATTCCATGACACATTCTTTTCTCCTGAAGTTAGTTAACAACAGTCCATAAAGGCTGCAGTGTGCGGAGGGGAGGAGAAGCCTCGGGTGCAGCGGCACCCCCAGGCCCCATCACCTACACAGGATCCATAAAACCCTGCCCGACGATCCCGCGGAATGAGAGTGCTGAAGGAGCCATCACTCTTGGTGCATTTTCAGTGTTATTCACATCGGGATAATGAGATTATTGGAATATTTTTTTTTTTCTAATGAGAAGGAGACAGAATACCTTGGTCTCTAAATGATTTAGTCACAGAGGAAAGCCATTAGTCTCGACTTGATTGCTGTCAAACGGTGGAAAATTGGAACATTATCCTGATATTTCTTGTGATGGGCCATATTTTTCCTGCTTGTTCAGTGTCAAGTGCAGTGGTGGAAATATTTGTCTAAAATGCATGATTCCTCGCAAGCTTTGCAGTAGAGAAAACAGATCTACATCCAGGATTTGTGGATATGGATTAACTGGGGAGGTCAGGGGAAACCTGCCCACCTCCTGCATTTTTGTAAATGTAGAAAATGCATCTTTGTAGAATGTAAGGGCGGAAATCCCCCCCACTAGGAATGTTGAATTGCTGGGAGCGTGGAGGGTCCCGGCTGGACTGACTGAAGGATGCTGCTAAAACTGTGTGTATGTCTGTGTACAAAGCATTGCCCTGGGCAAGCATCCTGTATTTATGTGGCTCTTGTGTGGCAGGTGCAGCCTCCTGGAGATTGAAGGCCATTTCAATTCCATCTGGAGTGATCGTTTTCTTACAAAAATCCTTCTGGAGTGATTTTTAGGAATTAAGTCTTGTGACCTTCCTGTGAATGAATATTAACTCCCAAGTTTTTACTGATGTACTAGTGGGGTAGGAACTCCTTGAAGTGCATGACCAGCCCCTCGCAACTCCCAGGATCCTTGTGGAGAGCTGCCATGGGGCCTGCTAATATAAATGCTCCTCTGATGCGCTGGGTGAAGCTGAAACCTGGTTCCAGGGCTGGTTCCTGCCCTGTGTGTTCTTATTGAGTGAGAGCTTGGGGCTCGTTCAGAGTCGCAGAATCTTCTGTCTGTACAAAACATCCAGGAGCAGCCAGTATCATTGCTGCTTGGTACCAGCATCTTGGTTTGAGATAACCAACCTACCTGCGAGGGGCTGAGCGACCCGGAGGTCCTCCAGGCTGATCTTGACAGAGCAGCACCCGCCGGACAGAATCCAGGGGATTTCTGGACAGGAGGACACAAATCTCTTCCTGGCTGCGTTGCAGCATCCTCGGGTTAGGTGCGAGTCTGCGGGATAGAGGACCCGTCATCTTCTGTCTCTGCACTGAAGTGTCCTTAGCGCTCCTAGTGCTCCACAGCCTTGTGATAAAACTGTCCAGTGCCAATGGGACTGAGAGGTACAAGGAGGAGGCAACAAGACTGATGGTTTTTGAAGTGGCAAAACAACTTGAGGCTTGAAGATCTTGCGGTAGGGCCTGTGTAGCCCATAACACTGCTCAGTGGGAGAGCTGGTAGTGTCGGAGCAAGGAAAACCGTTCTGCAGATCCTATTAATGCAGACAGGCAGGTGTCCCACCAGGCTCTCTTCTCACTTTCAGACTGGCCAGCTCCAAACTCTCAGCAGAACTGATAGCCCAGGCTACTTCAGGTTTCCTTATTTACCTCTGGCGCCTCTCTCCTGCTTTCCTCTGCAGTAAATGTCTGTTTTATTTATTAGTGGCTCACCCCAGTGCTCCTAAATCACCCCACTCTTGTGTCACACTGCAACAAAGCAGAGCTGCTTGCAAAGACAATTGCAGCTCGAGAGGACCATATGCTACAACAGCTGAATCCTAAATGAAGGGAGCTTTCCCCCCAGCCCTGCACCTCTGTTGTCACTCTGCACTAACCATTCACCAGGAGTTAGTGTGGAGGCTAAAACAAAAGACCAAGGGTTTGTTTGCAGCATCTTGGGCTGCTTCCTACTGCACCCTCTGCAAATGTGTGCCCTTCAGCCGTAGTTGATTAGCAGCTAATGGAAGAGAATTTGGACTTAATTCACCACTCTTTTCCCTCTTTCATTATAGCACCATTATTGGATCTTCTGTGAGCTGTGAAGTGTCTTAGTAATAGAACTGGAGATGCTGGGAAGGAAAGCAGTAATGGGGTGGGGGAAACAGCGTGACAAAACACTCCTGGTCCATTTTGGAATTAATGATATTCCAGACACCATCAATTACATTCCTTAACTGGGGAGCACAGATTATAAAGAGGAATATAATTAGTGGCAAATGCTGTGAGATATATAAAGACAAATAGGGGAGTGGAATGAATAGGAGCTCATAAATTTTATTGAGTACCCCGTTTGGATGGAATCATTTATTACTGGGGGTCCCCTGAAGGGATGCAGGAATGCAGGTTGTGCACACTGGAGGAGGCAAGAGGCCACAGCCATCACAAAACCAACTGGAAGAGATTGTGAATACACAAGGAGAAGTTGGTATATTAGAAGTGCAAATAAATGCTCTCAATACAGTGTTCCCATTTTGCTGTCAAGTGGCTCTTTAAAGGTTTTTGCTTGGTCCCCTATGGTGTCCTTTGCTGTTGCTGTGATTTTAGGACTTCTTCCTTGAAGTGTGCTGTTTCTGCGTTTCTTTCGGGTAAAGCTCAGGGCTGGTGTAGATGTTGGGCAGCAGGTAAGGGGCACCCACTCTACTACAGCAGAGGCGTTGGGAGGAGCTGGTGTGATGTGTATATAATGTAGTTCTGGGCTCCTGCTGGCTCCTGGACAAGAGTGTGACGGAGGGAGCCCGTGTTTCACTCCGGATGCCCAACTGTGTCCACGGGCTCAGCCGGAGCAAGGGGGAGAGGGGTGTTTATGGGCATGTGGCTGGAGTCTGGCCCTGCTCCCCACCAAGCTCTGCCCTGAACTGAATGCGTGCAGGGAATGTCCTGGCGTCAACCAAAGAGTTGAGCACAAGTTCCGCTGATCTCGGTGCTGCAGTGGATATCGACTGAAAGCAGTGGGGTAGCTGCAGCCGGGTAGCCCCAGCTGTCTGGAGCTTGGATAAACGCCCAGCCAAGCTCCACCAGTGTCTTCACATCTGCAGCCTCCTCTTGCCTTATAGAATATAGTGTATCCTTGGATTTGCTTTCAGCTGTGGATCCCAAAATATCTCCAAAATAAGGGTACATCTTACACTTGCTAGTCTACAGATGGGAAGTGAAGCCAGAGGGAGCTGACAGTTCCAGTATGTTCATGTTGACGTGGAGGAGATCTGCAGGCAGATCTGTTCCTTCTTCCTGCACCATCTCTGTGTTATTTGGACCTTGGCTGGGTGACTGGATGCAGACATGTCACTTCCAAAGTGCCTCTTTCTCAAGCTGTGTACCCAACCCATGTTAATGACAAAAAGTGACCTGTAGGCTTCTAAATATAATGCATTTTAAAATCTCCTGTTTTCCCCTGAATCCTTCAATCTAATTAGCCTCACATCAGTATATTATTACAGAATGTAATCATTCCTTTCTTCTAATAACATTCATGGATAATTTTATTTCTCATTTTCAGCCTCCTACTCCTGTGGTGTAATTAGTGTCTCTGGCACCTCGTGATGCTCAGAATGAGTTGCAGCTGCTAATTGCTAATTGAAAAATTAGAAACTCAGTTAGAAAAAGGATCTAATTAAAATGAAATTAGATAAAATCCCTTCAAACTAGTTTCTCCCTCTTTGCCTTCCCTCCGCCCAGTTTTGTGATCACGGAGCCATTAGCACTTGCCAATTACATTTAATTGTTGAACACAAATACATTTTTTATTTGACATTTTACAATAACCTTTTATTAGTGAGGGATGCATACGTTTATCAGGGAGGCTGTGAGTCTCTCGCCCTTGATTTTGGCAAATCCCCCCGATCTTTGTCATCCCGTAGGAGGGTTGTGACGTTTCTGGGGTAGACGGCGCCTCGCAGCCTCCTCTTGGGTTGGACCTGCAGCTGCAAGGGGCAAGAAGCCCTTGGGTGCTGCAAGGGGCAAGAAGCCCTTGGGTGCTGCAAGGGGCTTCAAGGGTGCCCTGGGAGCGCCCCGACATTGGGTGCTGTGCATACGGCTGCCTGCTTGGACGGGAGACGCACGGGTCACGGAGTGGCTGGGCTCAGAGCCCGTCCCCAGGCCCTTGGTAGCTGCACGGGTTATCCATGCAGTTATCCATGCAATCGCAGAACAGTTTTTCTATTCACAATTTAAAATTACTAATTAAATCAGCAAGACTTGAAGGCGTCTTGCTCACTCTCGCGTCTTTTAACCTCCCTGATGTTGCCCTAGGATGAAGTAGGTTGCTGCTGCTCTGGTGCTCTCGCCTCGCGTTGCTGCTCCTCGACGCCAGCCAGTGCCCCTCGTCCATCTGATTCCCTAACGCAGAGCTTTGCTCGAGAGGGCCAGGCCAGCTCAACGCCGGCACGTGGGCAAAGTCAACCGCTGGAAGCGCACTGTGATGAGGAGCAGTTATTGCTGCGGCAGGTGCAGGCAAATGAAGATTTCACAGTAAATCTGCAGGCGCCGAGCTGGCTGCGGCAGCCCGGCCCACGGAGCAGGTTTGTGGCCTGGCCCGTGGTCCAAAGCTCCGCTCCAGCGCCCGGAGCTGCCCACGGCTCCGAGCTCCCCGCGCCGTCGGGACACAGAACCGGAGCTGCTCCTTGTCCCATGGCCACACATCGTCTCTTTGGGCAGAGGGTGGAACTGCTCCCCAGCGTGCGCAGCCTTGGAGCTGTCTCTGCTCTTCTGGGCTCACTTCTGTGACGACAGCGCTCTTGCTGCTGTGTTTGATACGTATCATAGACCCCGAGGAGGAGAGGGAAACGTATGAACCTACTGCGCTACCAGGGAAATCTTTCTGTCTGATTTGCCACTGATGTCAACTCAGAAATGACGGTGCAACTGTAATAATTATTAATGTTAATGGCATATTCCCTCACTTATAGCTGTGTGCGCTTCTTTCTGTGGTCAGAGCTAAGTGATGACTATGGTGTAAGATGAGATTTGATGGAATGAAGATATTTTTCCCACTGCTTTTGTGCACAAGATGAAACCATATTGTCTGTGAACTATGCAGAATTATTCTCCTACCCTTTTTTGTTGCACCGAGGTAGGGTTATATTAATCTTTTGCAGAAATCTGTGCCTCTGTGTCAGAATATCCTGGTGAGTGGCCAGATGAGGTTTTGGCAGCTTGTTAGCTGGCTGCACCTTTGAATTCTGGCTTTGAGCTGGTCTTACCTGGCCTCACCTATAGTCTTAGTTTTTCTTTGTTTCGTTCTCTCTCATCATTCTGTTTCTTTCCCCTTGATTTCTCGGATAACAAACTCCTGTTGTGTTCCTGAGCTCTCCAGCTATGCCCAGGTGGAACGTCCCTGCTCTGTTGCTGGGTTTGTGCCCTCGCTGTGATGATTCCTGACTGTTTTAACAAATGGCTTGGAAAATATAATGGAGATCCAGAAATCAAAAAGTTAAGGATGCAGAAGGTAGAAATCCCTAACTACAGGAAGACAGATGCTGTGCTAATAGTAACTGTGTCAGAAACATCACACAAGTTGGTTAGAAAGGCCACAGTAAAAAAAGAAGAGTTAATCTAGTGCAGAATAGGATTAGTGATGGTAAATCTTTTTAGCCGTGGGCTAGTAAACTCCATGTAGATGGATGCTGAACGCTCTCATCTGGGAATCCTGCCCTTGGCGTAATTAATGCACATCCATGGTTGTCTTCTCTGCCAGCGTGTTCCATCTGTCGCTGCGGAGGAGCCCTTGCTCGAAGCAGAGCTGGGCCAGGGGATAACAAGGTGTTCTCCCTGCAAAGGGAAAGGGATTCTGAAGCACCAAGCAAACCGGGAAGCCTGACGAGTGGTAACTTGTCCTCTTTCCTCCTGCACTGGTCACTTCCCTGAGGCTTAACCCTAAGTGATGGCACTGGGTGCTGGAGGCAGCGTTCTCCGTGGTGTGTGTGCGCTTTAGTGAGGCGGTGAGAGGCAGCACATTGACATTGCAGACATTAGAGAGCAACGTGGTGGTGTAAACGGGTCAGCAATAATCTGCTTTTATAGCAGGAGGGACTTCTGTGGTGTTTGGTAGTGTGAGTGCGTGTGCCTTGTACATCCTCATCTGCGAGACCCGTAGGAATTGTGAAGAAATTCGTTCTTCCAAGTCCTAGGGGACTAGGAAGGAGGAGGCCCAAATATCAAGTTTTATTAGGGTGTTTTTTAAGGCACAAATTTCTACCCACGAGCTCTGCAACTCTCCCAGCTGAGTTCAGGGCACTGAGTGCACGTTACGTGATGGGGAATTCCCGAGTGCCTTCCAGGCTCTGTCCGCTGAAGAGGAAGCGGTGGGCGAACGGCTCTGCTCATGAACAGGTATTTCATAAAGTCAACAAGGAAAAACATTTGTCGCTAACCGAGGACATCATGTAAGCAGATATTTGTTACTTAGGAAAGTCACTGAGGGGAAACCATCAATTCCTGTTATCCTAACAGTGCAAAAAATGTAACCGCGTTGTATGCTGATTTGATAGACAGTTTCTTTCTTGATTCATGTCTCTTGTAAGAGACTTTCACTCTCCCATATTCTTGCAGCTAAGACAGAACAAAAATAGCCCCCAAAATAGAACAAAAAAGACAAACCCGCGTGGTTCTCCTGGTCCTCGCAGGGCTCTGCCGGACGCCCTCGTGCCGCGGTATCCGATGGAAGCGGCTCCGTCTGCCGGCCGCGTCTGGCCGAGGGAGGCCGGGAAGGGCACGGGGCTCCACCAGGGTGGCCCTGAGCGGCTCTGCGCTGCGATCCTCGCTCCCTGCAACGGGCCGGGCTGCTAATTACAGACCTTGTCTCCCCTGGCAGTTTGACTTGGCAGAGAGAGCAGCAGCGCTGCGGGATGCTGCTTCCCAAGGCCCCTGGAATTCCTTCTCTATATGCAGCAAACAGAAGCTAGATTTATTTCTGTCCTCAAGAAATTGAGCTGTTTCAAGGTTAGAAAGGTGGGGATAATGCCATGCCAGAACAATAACTGAATTTTGGATGCCTCTTGCATGTGATGCTCATTTTATAGCTGGCATTTTATTTATCTAGCAGTATTTTACTACTTATTATCTAAACTGATTATATTTTATCTATAGTGATGGATATATTTGATTACTGTTGCTGATCTGCTCTGTTTTCCAAGGTGGGAAATAAATAACTTCCCAATCGCCACTTTCAGAGTATACGGGCAGTACTTAAGAAATAGTTACGTGGGTTTAGATATAAATGACCACATGGAGGTCATTACTTTGCATATCAGAACTGGAATGCAATTTTATGATGTGCTTTTAGCATATTTTGTATTCATCAGAAGGTGTTTATTTGGTTTTGACTGAAAATTTAGAGTAAAAATGACTCCTCTGTGATCAGTGGAAAAATCTCATCAACTTTAGATGAGCAAGAGCTTGTGGCAAAAAGAAAAGGTGGTGGTTAATGCATGTCCTGAACTGAAGATTAAAATAAGAAAAATCAAGGGGGTGAAGAAAGAAGATAGATACGTGTTTTGCCATGTGCAGGTTCACCTGCCCGGTATTCAGACTGTGCGGTCACAAAGCCCCGTTAAGCACCAGGCAATCTGCAGCCGGAAGCTCTGCAGGGTAGCTGATTCCTGGCTTTGGAAGAAAATAATACGCCCTACCAAATACCTGCAGGCTGCTGTGGTCTGCGTTTGTCATCTCTTCTGGTCATCCAGAACGCTGCAAGCGAAGTAATCCTCTATAGCAAAAAGTATGCCAACAATGGCATTCTTCATTTCCATTTTAAAACATAATACATCACGTTTAAAACTGCTCTTTTTAAGCGTATATATGCATATATATCTAAAATATATATAGAACATTGTTGTCGCATTCAATTTGCCACGCACTGGAAGTCTGTAATGGTGAATGGCAGTAAAAAGGAAAGGGGCAAGAAAGGTTGAAGAGATGTATATAATCATGCTGAAAAAGACTTTTCTTGAGCCCGGGGGCTTCTGTGATGGGATCAACAAATGGAACGTGATTGTGAATGTAGAGAGCATGGAATGAGAAGGGAAGAACATGATTAAAGAGGACAGCTCTTTTGTTAGAGGTTACTGATCCACGGGAAAAGAAAGATTAGTTGGAATAAAGGTGCCTGGAAGGGTTGGATATATGAGCATTGCCCTCGACCCCGTGCTCGTCCACTGTTCTTTTCGGTTACTTTTTGAATTTATTATTCAAGTGTTCCCCTGCTGCAAGCCCAGGGCTGACGTGGCAGTGCTCATGTCGCCATGGAGTCTTCTTTGCAGCTTAGGAGGTTTAAATGCTGCCTGAACATCTGCTTCTCCACCTAGGAAAGAGGTGAAAAACTTCCCAACCTTAATTCCAACAGGTTTAACTGATAAGTGTTTGATAATTGCATGGGGAGTTACAATGCTAATCTGGTGCGGAAAGCGTTTCTCTTAAGTGGCAGCAGTAAACCCAGACTAACCCTGAATGATCCCCTCCTTTTGTAGCTCCTTCTGTAAAACAGCTTGCTTTTCCTTCCCCTTGGACCTGCTTTTGTTAATCCTGCTCCAGCGAGGGGTGCTGGGCTCCGGGTGACGCTCCGGCATCGCGAGGAGCGCGGGTGCCTGAGCTGCAGCACCCGCTTGGCAAACGGATGATGCTCAGGTGCTTCCCTGAGAAAGGCACCAGCAGGCACGCGGTTCGAGATGGGGATTTTCTTATTCTATATATAAGTTATATTCTTATTCTATTTAAGCAGTTTGTGTTGGGAATTGTGCTGCTTTTCACTATGAAGCCAAAATGACACTAGAAGAGTAAATGTACCAGCAAATTGTTATCTCAACAAGGATGCCGCAAGGAGACCTTTTCATAGGGGCAACAGTTTTGATGAAATAAGGCCTTTTAAGGTTATGACAACCAAGACCAGTTATTAAGGTACACAGATAAACAGGATGTGTGAAATGTTGCACTCGGAGCCGATTTTTAAAGTTGTCAGAGAAATCCTATTTATAGATTTGTCGGTGTTTCCTATAGCGTAAAACCATCATTGGAGATCACTTGCTCACAAGGTTCTGAAGGAAAAAGGATTAACATTGATTTTCAGCGTTCTGGCTTTTTCCACAAGCGCTAGGTTTGCTTAGCACTATCTTTCTACGTCAAATTATTTATCTGAGCCGGTCAGGATCAACAGTGCTGCTGTGTTCAAAACTCTAAGTTAGACCAACCTCATAACACTCTATTATTAAGGCAATCCATAGAGAAAGCTGCACATTACCATGCGTGTTACAATATCTTTTTGGTGATCCTTTGCAGTTTCCCTTTTACACGTTGGTTTTGGTGCAGGAAATCTGAATGCAAGTGGGTAAAACTGCCCCTGGTTTACTGCAGTGAGGAGGCCTGCGCTGGCTTGAGGTTGCTTTGACTTTGGGCCTTGCTGATTCTGGATGTCGCTGGGAAGGCCCGAGGGCATCCGCGTTGTCCGTGTTTGGCGCTCGGGAAGCGAGTCCCGGCTGGCGCGGAGCTCACGGCTCTGAGCGCGGTTCCTCTCGTCGTGCTCTGAGCTCGTGAACCCGGAGGCTGTTGGACCCAGCGGTGCAAGAACGAGCCAGTCTGAGTCAGCACGAGGAGCTGTCGGGCAGGGTCCGTGTCACCGCGCGGCGGCCGCTAATACAGCGCGACAGACGGAGGGGCTCGAGGCGCTCCGCGTGCAGGGAGACGGCGGGCGAATGAGCCCGGAGAACGTCAGCGAAAGGGAGAGAGAAGAGTGTCCGAGGGGAAAGCTAACAAATGCTGGGGCACCTCTTCCTTGGGAGCCTCGTTCCCCTTTATTCACATATTCTTGCAGACGAAATCTGCTGAACTAGGTTTGAGCTGCTATAATTCATCATAACGTCTCACACCTCTGTCTGAAGGATGACATCCTGGATGTATTTGCCGTAAATTCTTTATGGAGTGGTTCAGGAGGCCCCATCTTTGGGGTCCTTCTTAGCTTTTTAGTGTCCTGAGCACCCACAGCAGGACTGCCTGCAGCTACGGGTATTTAGTGGTGTAAGCAAATGCCCAATCTGTCCGGTCACGGTGTCCATGTCCTGTAGCAACTTCGGGTGAGGAGGACCTGGCAGTTTGGCTGCCAGCTGGGCACATCCCAGCCTTCCTGCCCTGTGCCAGGACCAGCAGCAGATCCCTGGAGCTGTCCATCCGTGTTGCACATCTGAGAGCTGCACAAGGACCTCTTGGCCTGTTGGACGCTCAGCGGATGTTGTGTGGATTTCTGCACCTACAGCACTGCAAAAAACTTGTATATTCAGGAATAAATAAATAATAAATAGCAGAGTCCTATGGGAGAACTCATACCACATGTTCTGCTTGGTGTTCAAGCAAAAAATTAAAATATCAGAAGATAAAGACCACGAGGAACCCCTACAGGGGAAGCCTCTTTGTCTAATGACCTTTTTTTGCTCTATGGTAGCAAATACAATAGCCAGACCTCATAAATCACAGTTCAGGAAAACATCCGCAGGGCAGACTTTGACGCTGTTTGCATATTCAAATGTCACCCCACTCATGAAAGAAAGACAAAATGTTTTTTTCTCTCAAAAATGTCAGCACGGGCTGGATTAGAAAAGATAATTCACAAGTACTTCCAGAGAATAATTACCACTGTCACCTGCCTGCAATGTAGTTAATGAATGGGAAGAGAGTTTTTTATTAGAAAAAAAATATGATTATTAGAGTAATTAATCAGCTGTGCGATGACAGCTTCCCTGAGAAAATAATCTCCACGGGCTAAGTAGGTACAGTAGGGCACTTTATTGATAAAGCACCAGAAGTGCAAAACATTCTTGTACTGCTAGATATGGAGGTGCTTATATGGTGGAATTCCATTCTGCTCCAAGTACCTATGGATCCAGCGCAGCCCATGAGCTAAAAGATTCATAATCTCATTGGTTAAGTGTGGGAAAATTTCATAACTTTCTAGTCTCTCCCAATAAATAATGCTTGTATTTGCAATAAGTAATGCTAGTAAGTTCCTGGCAAGCTCTACATAATCATTACCTTGAGAAAGCTACAGCTGAACCCTTTTATTTATTTATTTATTTAGACCTGTGATACTCTTATTCTGCCTAGAAATTAGTAATTCCTAAGCTTAAGGAAGGCCAGAACCCTCCCTTCTTGGCTGCGTAGTTTGAACTGCAACGAAATGAATAGGATTTCTCGTTGCAACGAGAAGGAAGGGGGGAGAAGGCGTTGGAGCTGGGCCAGGCTCTGCCTGTTCCGCGTGCGCCGCGGCCGCGCTGCAGCTCCCGGCTCTGCGCTCCGGAGCGGAGCCGTCCCCCAGGCCCCGTCTCCCGCCAGGACGTGCGCAGCAGAGACAGCCCCCGAGTCCTCCTCCCTCCCGGCCCTCTCCCTGCGGACGCTCTGTTCTGAAGCAGGGAGCCGCAGGAGACGTTTTCCCCTTGGGCTGGATGGAAAATAGAAAGGGGCCCTGAAGCTGGGAAGTGACTTGAGTCTTGTGGGCAGGACGCGCGGCGCCCGGAGACTTGGCTTTTCCCATCGGCGTCTGGAGGGGTGCGGGCAGCGGAGGTGACGTACCGAGCTGGTTGAGCGCCCTGTGTTTTGCATTAGCCTTCCCTTGCTGTTCCTGTGGGCGCTTCCCAAGGCGCCGTTGCTGATTTTCTCCATCTAAAGCCTATGGCATCTCCTGCCCCGCGCTCGGCCGGGTCCCGATCCCGCTGCTCCCTGGTGCCCCGCTCGGGTCTGCTCCCAATTCCCAGCCCCGCGAGCGGCCGGCGCTGCCCTCGGAGCAGCACAGCCCGGTCCCGCGGAGGGAGAGCTCCGGAGCTCCTCCCGGGATACGCGCCTGCGCAGCCACAGCTATTACGGGGCACAGTGTGCAGTTTCGGGTACAGTTCAGAGCAGGACTTGCTTAAATTCCTATTTACCCTGTGGCTGCGTGTCACGATGCTCAGGTTCACCTGCTTGTGGGGCGATCAGAAACGCTGAAGGACGCGGGTGATGCGAGGCTCCTGCTCACCCCTCGCGCACGCAGGTGTCACACGCTGGAAGGAGCGTTTGGGTCGTGCTGACCCCTGCTATTCTCCAGTTTCTCCTTTCTGCCCTACTCTGTTTTAACTGGTACCTTCCGCACGCGACGAAGGGAGAGCAGAGCCGTGAACCCCAGGTAGGCTAGTGCCGTGCCAGGCCCTGGCTCGCATCGCGTGCGCTTCCTCCTGAAACGAGTGCGTGATCACAGACTATTGCAGAGGAGAATGCAGGAGCAGATGCCAAAGACAACAGCTAGGAGATATATTATTTACATATTTATTAGAAATGCAGTACTGCTTGCAAGAGCAAGCCACTTCTGACTTCAATTCCAGTAAGTAAACAACCCAATAGGCAAATAAGAGAAAAGGGAAACGTACAGTAATGCAGTTTACACAGGCTAACACGGTAAAACAGAATATTCTGAACATGGAACTATTCTGCAAGCTATGAGAAAAATCCCACCTTTTTATTTTTTCTTTTTGATTAATCACTAAGAAAGTAATAATTGCAAAATAATTCAATTATACATAGATTTTTTTAAATGTGTGATAAAATCAAAGCTAGAAAACCTGCTGCTATTCTAATTTGGTCACTTATTGAACGTGAGAAAAGGCAAACCTGTTTCTAGAGCCACAACCTATTCAGGAAACACAGTTCACGTCTCGTATCACTCATTGAGAAAGACTAGATGCTACCAGGACATTATTCAGGACATAATGAAAAGACCTGTAGGCTTTTGGCTTCTCTTCCCAACAGTTATTTTGAGATATTTCCAGGTAGACAGAGCTTAGGAAATGATCTCAAAGAGGAACAAAGGATTTGTAAAGGTTATAATAAATGTAAAAATGTTTGGAACTTAGCAGTACTACAACCCCATTATTTAAATTCATCAAATGTCACTTTGAAATAAGTTTTCAGAAACAGTCTTTGTGAGTATTCCTTTCTAAAGGCAACTCGTGAGTAATTGTCAAACAAAGAACACCCCAGGCCGTAGCCCCTACTAAATGTCAAGCCTTCTAGACTAATAACACCCCGCAGCGTTTCCAAATAGAAAGTGTAATGCAATAATAGTATGGAATTGTCCCCGGTATGGCAAGCCGTGGCACTGCTCCTTGAGCAGGAGCGTGCGCAGTGGCTGCTTTGCAATGAGGACATCAGCGTTCCCAGAGAAAAGGCTCCCAAGTTTTCCATGTTGCAGTCGGACGTGGGCAGCAGAAGCTGCTGGAGCTGGTTCAAGAGAGCCCTCGGTGTCGGGATAGGATCCCTTGGGATTCCGGCCAGCAGCCTCGCGGGTACCGGGAGGAGTGACGAACAGCTGTGTCTTCCCGTATATCCCAGTGAATTTCCTTTGAATTGCAGCACGGCCTCCTGCTCATTTGAAGTACAATATGTCTCACCTCCCAGGCACGGCTTATTGCTAATTTCTTATGCCACTGTGAAGCTATGATTTATTTAACAAATTTCCACACAGCAAAGAAAACAACATTTGCTCTACCTGGAGGGTAGTTTCCAAAAATCACAGCGCTGCCCAATATGACTGCAACCGGCACAAGAACTGTGGTGAAAATGATGAGATGAGGGGCTCTCTTTGGGTAGGAAAATGGAAAATCCACGAGTAACCTCCAGAATAAGGTTCTACATAGGGCGCGGCGGCACCAGCATTGCCGTGTGCCTGGATGTCCCTCTGCGTGGCCTGCGTGTTCCCCATAGAGCCGTGCAGCCCCGGGACCTCCTGGAACGGTAGGTCCCTCCTTGGCTCCCTGGAAGCGGCTCCCAAGAGGTGGGAGGGTTTGGGGCATCCTTGCACTGCGGTCCCCGCTCGCGGTGGATCGGGTACTGAATTCCTAGGAGACTGATGGCGCGGTTAGCCAGGCTCAAGGAAATTAAACGCGTGTTTCATAAGCTAAGCCTTGTATTGGTGTTATGTGAGCTTTGTCTTTAACCAGATCCGCGTGCTCAGAGATGCAGGGCAGGAAGGGGCTGGGGCTGGCGGCTGGAGCCTGCAAGGGCTGCCCATGCGGCCAGGACCCCGGCGAAGCCCAAAGTGAAACCAAGAGGTTTGGCAATGGGATTTTCCTCCTGCAATTGCCCTCAGCTGGCTAAAGCGTCACGTGGAAGTGGGAGAGCTGCGTCCCGAAGCGATCCGCTCCCCGTGATGCCTTCACAGGTAACCGGGTCTTAAACCAATGATCCTGAGCTTGGTGGCGGTTCAGGGCAGCGCTGTCTGCCTTGCAACAGACCGACACACATCATGGCACGAGCAAAGCTTCGGTTTGTAAAGTCAATAACGTTTGAGAAGAATTATTTTTTCCCAAGGACACCTTTCGTTTCAGTCTCGGAGGGAGTTGGAAATAAATTGCTCCTTTCCCTCAGCAGCTGACCTCTCTGCTTGTTTAAAATGTGGGCGTCTTCTGAACAAAAAACACCATTTGCTAAATGAAGCAAAACACCATAATAGGTTTAATGATGTAGATTTATCTCCTAACAGTTGTTTTGAGATCACAACAAATCATTAAAATCATTAACTCTCCAAGCTAAATTAGATTACAGATCTTGGAGAATGTCTGGCCACTGCGTTTGCTAAACAGTGTCTCGTCCTGCCTGTTCTGATCATTAATTCTGCTCAGATCCCTCTGCAAACAATGAAGCAATTCAACATCTTCCAAGTCAGATTAAACAAAAAAAGCCGACGTCTTTGTGTGGCTGCACGTTTTGTTTCTTCTTCCAGCCTCTTTCCTCAACTAAAGGATATTTTCCTGCTAGGCTTGAACACTTTGTCGCTTTGTTTGGGCAATGTTGTCTCCAGGGTAGTTTCTTGTGTCTTCTTGTTTCTTCACCTGCGGGACATGGTGTAGGAAGCACAGATCCATTTCTCTCTTTCTGGAGCCATTTGTGAACATTTTAAACTTCTTTTCCCCTACATTTTTCAAATTGATTGTTTATCATCCCCACACCTTGACGCTTATTTTCTCCTTTTCCTCCGTCTCTTCAGTTCCCTTTCCAGACGCTGCCGTGTGAGAAGGTTTAATCTTTGATTCTGTGTAACGCTTGGCAGATTTCGCCTTTGTTCCCACTGTGTTTCCTCGCAGAGAGTTTCACACTTATTAAAAAGGGTATAATTTTGGAAAGGTGGGAGAAAAAAAGAAAAATATAAGAAAAAAATCTACTTTTTTCAGTGGCACGAAGGGAAATTATTTAAAGGGAAAAGGACCTTCCTAACTACTGAGTTAGGAAGTCATGTTCAAGAGAGCCTCGTGCAGGAGCAGGGACCGTTTGCAGCGTCTGGGACCCCCAGGCTTCTGCTCTGACCTGCTGGGTGCTCCCTGGCCACATCCCTGGTCCAAGGATGGAGTTTGCTTGGGGAGACCCCCGAGCGCTCGTGTCTGCTGGGTGCAAACTTGCGCTTTGCAGGCTCTGTAAATGCCGGTGCTGCAGGACGGGGAGCTGCCTCGTTACGTTACCGCGGCAGGAACCTGCGCGCGGGGATGTTGAACGGGGGATGAGGCTCTGCAGAGCTGAGCCTGGAGGCGTTCAAGGCTTTCCCAGTCCTGCTGCATCCGCCTCCCCGTCATGGACACCCCAAGGACAAGGTCGGTGTGGTGCGAGTGGGGCTGGCATTCCCATAGGAATCACAGGCTTCGCGGCTCCGCCGTGCAGCCCGTGCTATTTCGCCTTTGAACCGAGCGCCGGAGCACCAGGAGAAGTTGCCTGCAGCATTTTTTGCAGTTAGAGGGGGAACATTCCAGCTCTTGACATCTTGGCAGGGATTCTCAAAGCCCATATGTCAGATTCAGAGAAACGGTTCACATTAATTTTAAATGGAAATCTTAGACCTTTGCTAGGCAACTACATTTCTCATTGCAATTCTACCCACAATTTACTCCAAATAGGCTTGGAAATAGCACACCCCTATCCAAGTGCTTCAGCAAAACAGAATTGCGTCCTTCTGCGTGAACATCCGTCCTCATTGCGTTTGTCTTGTGGCAATTAAAACGAGCATGAAATGTGCTTGGGCATGCTCTTGGTCTCCTGCCCATTTTAAATATTAACTCCATGTCTTCATTGCTATTATTTAGTAATAATGTTTATTATTGATATAACTGCAGTACCTAGGGGCCAATCTTTCATTAAACATACATCAGAAACAATTCTTTTCCCAAAGCGTTACTGATCTAAGTGAAGGCTACAGTAGGTTAATGGTTAGTTTAAAAAATGTATGTTTTATATATAAAAGAGCCTTTGTTGTTCAAATCCTCCCATTTTACATCAGTGTAGGGGATGGCTCTCAGCATTTGACTGAATGTTTTTGTTTTCGGTTTTACCACTAGCACCATCCTGGTTTGTAGGAAATCCTTTTCTTTTGGGAACTGATATATATTTTTCACTTGTTTCTCGAGACCGTGTTAGGAAAATGAAAGAGCAGGGGCGGGAGGGCTCCGAAAGCTGCCCCTGGCGAAGTGCGTCCGGCCAGGCCGGGATAGGCAGCTGCAATGGGAGTGCCTGAAGATTCGCTTGAAAATTCTGTCCTACAATCTGGTCTAAACCGCATCCGTTTGTGGGGTAGAGGGGAATTTTGACCCCACCAGCTGGAGGTTACGTGTCAGAATTAAGCTGGGTTTGAAAGCCGTATTTGCCCTCTTGGTAGCTCTCTCGAGTGCCCTTCCCCTCTGCTCCGGGTTGCCTTGTGCTCCGTAACGAGAAATGGAACAAAATTGGGCCAAAGGACGGGCAGGGAAACGCGGTGCCGAGCAACCTCGGGGAGGGACGAGTGCGCAAGAGCCATCAGCCGCAGTGCAGCCCAAGACATTAATGCTTTTAAAATGTGGAAAGTAGCCATTATTTTAATACGTGTGCACTTGCTGTGGACTCAGATAACCCGGCTAATTTTGGAGACAAGACATGCCTATTCAGAGCAGTTTGGCTTTTACAGACTCGTTTAAAATTCTGAGTATTTTAAAGCATGTTGCAAAATTTCCTTTTGCTTCATCGCGACTGGATAGCACTCTCTGCTTTTATTCTTTTTTTCCACCGTATCTTAGCATAAAGGCTTGAGACAATTTTAAAATTACCTCTGAATTACTCTACAGCATAGGGTAATCTAATGGGTTCACCATGGCGGGGAACTTCTGCTTAAGCAATAGGGTGATTTTTGTCACCATTTAGGATATATTTTTGTAATTTCATGTCTACTGTCACTAACTTTTTCCATATTCATCCTGGGTCTCTAGTGGTTTGCACTGATTTTGCAGAAATGTGTCACACTTAACTATTTTAGTATGAAACACCAGCAAAACTCTCTCTGTAGCCTTTGATCATGCTAAATAATTATTTAGGTATTCCCTGCTTTGCATTCCATTCATTTGCAGACTGACATGTTCCCTCCTCCTCTCATTTGTTTCTCAAACAAAGTATAAATATTTCCTTCCTTTAATCTGACCTTTAATGATAAATCCGTGTCTGCCTGTGTGAGAGATGAGATGGGGTGCTGCAAGCCCAGGTTCAGGGCTGCGAGATCGGCGGGGAGCAGAGGCTAGAGGAGAACGGATTGCTGAGGAGGGGTAGGTGGGCTCGGCAGGACGTGCTCCGGGTGAGGTAGACGCTTCTCCACAGACTCGGCACCCTGGAAGCGCCTGGGGTCTGCGGGTGGTTTCCTGTAGGTACCGGTGCCCAGAACGGGATGCGGCGCCTTCATGTGTGGCCGAAGGGAGGGTTGAGGCTTGTCCTGAGCTGCTCCCCATCCATGGCACAACGTCCGGCACAAGCCAGACCCTCCTGTCAGGGATCCATCGGGATTCCAGCACTGCTGGGAATTCAGGGCTTCGCCTGTCACGGCTTCTCCTGCCTTACATAGAGCTCTGATTTGCAGACCTATCCCTTGAGCATCTCATAAAACCTCTGAGTTACCATATCCAGCTTGGAGCAAGCTCAGTTCGGGCGAGATGAAGGTTTCCAAGGGCACTGGATGGAGCTGTAATCCTTGGCGCTGTGATTAGCACTGTACGACTGTGTAGTCTGGTGGAGGGAGGGTTGTCCTCCTGTCCATACAGTCTGGTGGAGGGAACATTGTCCTTCTGTCCCATGAGGACTTCAGGTGGCAGCACGGAGACCAGACACGAGTCTGTGCGTCGATCCCAGCCCCTTCCTGCAGGAGGAGGGAATGTCGGGATATCGTCTTTCCCAGCCACCTTGAATCATGGATTGGCATGAAACAAAGCTTTACTGGGAAATGCAGATTTTCTGCCATTTGCGAAAATTAACTCCCCTAATTAACTTACACATATAAATGCACTTAGAATGAAGACATTAAGTTGATTATCTAGAAAATTGCTACCTTATGATCCCCTAATGCCACTGTTGCCTCTGAATGCGCCAAGGATTAAATTGCTCTCGTGGCATTGTTGTGTCTCTGCGACTGAACGCCCGTTGATGGAAGACTCCCCTTCCCGTTCTGTTCAGTTCAGCCCTTGATTTTGGAGCCGGCAGCACGTGGGCCCCTTGGGCTCGTTTGTCCTGGCTTCGCAAAGGAAGATTTTTTGGAAGTCAATCATCCTTCTCCATTTTTTCTTAAACAGTCTGCCTAACCCTCTAGGTATTTTGGAGGTCGTATTTGGGTGCTGTCGCGTATACAGCTCAGGACAGCCGAATCCCCTACACAGCTCCTGCCTCGACCTCCTTGGTCCCAACAGCTCCCGGTGCTGGGGGAGGCGCGTGTGAGTGCGAGTCTCCTCCAAAGAAAGAAAATTTCATACTTCAAAACGAGAAAAAGGGCCGTGTTCAAAGGTTTTTAAATGCTGCGCCGTGTTAGATCACATCAGCTGTAACGCTCTGCGATGCCAGGGACCCTGAGACTGAGAACCTTGAGACGGGTGCCACGATAACGGCCTGCTGTAGGGTTTGCTTGGCACTGTAGGGTTTGCCTGGCACTGTAGATGCAGCATGATGATGCCTGAACCGTGGGCTGGGAAACCCGGCGTGCCTCTCAGGGTAACCAAACTAGTTTGAGGGACATTGCTTTGGAGGGTAGAGTGTGCTGATGTGCTGTGGCCACCAATGGTTCAAGCAAGTCTGTGTTTTTCTACAGCTAGAAATTGCTGAGAAGAAAAGCTTTATGCCTTGCATCAGGAATTACAGTATTTCAAACTGCCCATTAGCAAACTTTGAGAATTTTATTATTATTATCAGACAATTAGCCGCTCCAGTTATCTTGCTAAACACTGTTTAAATGGGTTCTCCGCGCTCCCGGGTTTTCTGCTCCGCACGTTCAGGCAGCCAGACTGGGAGACCTTTTCCAAATCTCATGCTGGCAGCGGTGCTGTGGTCAGAGGGGGAGTTATCTGAGATTCCTTGGTGGTCGGTATCCACGCTGAGAAAACAACAAAGCTCCTCTGCTTTTGGGATACTTGTCACATTTGTATTCATGGTCACACAATGCTTGTGGTAACAAGGTTGGCACCTCTACTTCCCAACAATATTCAGGTTGCAAGTCCGATACAGCAGCCTTATAGCGTATAAAGCATCCTAGTGAATGAAGATTTTAGGTGTAAATCTAGAGAGGCAGCCGAGCCAGGGAATACTCCTGAATCGGGCAGGGACGCCCGGGCGATGGTGTCAGAGAAGCTGGTGCCAGATCCTCCTGGCACCTGCAACAAGAACAAGATGTTTGACTCGCAGATAAGATGAGAGCTGCTGATTGCACGTAGCTAGCAAACTCTTCTCACTTGCTGTTTTCTTGATACATTTTTTTTTTCCATTAAGTTGGAATCCAACCAGCTCCTCCTTGGTTTTAGCATCACTGTTGCTGCAAGATGCCATTGTGTTAAACTCATTAACGAAGATCTGCTCCCAAATGGTCCATAATCTGCGTAGACGGGGCTGGCAAAGCGGTCGCCGTCGCGGCAGGCTGCAGCCAGGCTCCGCGGCACGGCCGGATCGCGGGTGTGCGGAGCGGGACGCGGAGGCCTTGCCCACAGCCCTGCTTGGGGTTCGCTGTCAGGTAACTGTAAACACAATAAATAGGAAAAAAGTCCCTCTCCCAACAGCAAGCAGCGGTGCTTTGTGGCCTTAGGCTCTGTGCTCTGCGGTTGATTCTCTGCGTTGCTCAGCAGCTCGTGTTTTCTTCCAATTATTTCCCCTTTTCTGTGCCTGAAGAACATGTCAGTACTTCCATATCTGCACCATCAGAGGCAAGAGGAACAGCAGCTCTGGCATGTTAGCGAGCCAGGAGGTAATGTTTTAACCCATCTTTTATAATGCCAGGACTCCAAAAAGGATTTTCATTGCCTGAGATGCTCAGGCATAACAATACTTCTTTAATACTTTAATTTTATGCCCTTGACTTTTTTTTTTGTCTGAGACATAATAAGTTGTTATTTGTCTGGATATCAGAAGACTGGTTAAATACTATCAGTGGCCTCAGGGCTAGGGAATATTTCATCACAGACAGATAAGACCCAATGTCACAGTTCTCCAAATGTCAGAAAATTAATTATGGACTCTTGCCAGCCCCTTTACTCTCCTCCCCATTCTGCTTAATGTCACGTTTAGAGACTTAATTTAGAAAACTATCTCATTAGCTCCAGCAGACCAGTAGGAAAAACATTTCTCACTAGACATATGGGGCTCTGCCCAGTTCATTGTTTGCTGAGTTTGAAAGAAGCTGGTACAGAGAGAGGGTTTGGGGTTTGATTTTTTTTTCCTTTTTACTATTTCCCAATCTGAATTTCCACATGGCATTTTTCTACAATCTCAGACTAGACCTCCTAGACCCTCCAACCCTTAGATGTATATACTGGGATATTCTGTTCGTAATTTGCTCACCTCCTGAGACCTGGCGTAGCACACAGTAAGCCTTTAAGTCATCCCTGCTCTCGACCCCAGCCTGGGCCAATAAAGGGACTCCAACTGCTTCCCAAAGCCTGAGAAAAAAGCATTAACATGCAGTTTTGTAAGAGATTTTGCTTGCTTGTTAATCTGCCCCTAGACGTAGCAGGAGGTGTGAGGGTGCAAGAGCTTTTTATTCCTCATGTGACCCTGTAAGGCAGGTATCCCCCTCACCTAGATACCTGCAACTCCAGGTAAATTTTTTGTTGCTGCTGTTTGCTGTTGGATTGAACTCCCAACGCACTTGCGAGAGCAGTTCCAAGTGCTGCAGCACACATGTCCGCTCTCCATATTTTCAGTCCTCCCCGATATTCATTCCTTACCACTAAATATTCTGCTATCAAGGCTCCATGCACTTGATCTCACTCCAAGATTTAAGAGTGCTGGTACACAGAGTTCCTTTGTATGAGATGAGACACTTAACCTTTCCAAAGAGAAGAGCTGTTTTTAATCATTAGTTCTGATTTGCACATACAGAGCCTGAAGCCTACAATCTGTAAACATTTCAGGCATTTTGTGGAGTGCCTTTTCCTCTCGAGCACTGCACTTGGAGGCCATTTGTTTCCATTCGAACTTCGAAACCGTGATTTTGCAGCAGCCCTTCAGCCGAACTGCCCCAAGAGAAGTGTTCAATCCATCATCAGGGGAGCGAATCATGTTTTGAAATAATTAAATAATGGGAAAGCCCTTCAGTTTGGATGGGATGCACGGAGAGGGTGGGAGAGCAATTTGTTTAATGGCTTTTATTGATTTAAAGATTAAAATAGTCAGAGGGTTAGAGACGTCTGTTTTTCCACTGGAAAATCACAATCACAGAGTCTGTGTAAATTCGAAATTAAATGGAGCTAAATGTATGGCACTGTCAGCTGGAAACTGGTAGGTCCTTGAGGGATAGGACATAGAGTGCGTTGTGCCTTGGTGCATTCACGGCCCCTTTCGCAAGCAGTTTTGGAGCATTTAGGGAGTCCCCGGGCTCCCCTTGCAGCCCTGCTGCGTTGGTCCCGGTGTCGCTCCAAGGGCTGGTGCTCACCCCGCTCCGGCCTTTGGCACGAGCGCCCGGTCCCTTACGGCTGCGAGCGGGAGCTCTCCAGGAGCTGAGGAGCCCGGGCTGCCTCCCAAGCCCTGTCCTCCCCTTTCAGCGGCCTTTACAGCACCGTTTAGTTTGGGTTAGTTTGCTGCAGAGGCCGGTGCTTTCTAAGAACACCAGCATTAGAGCTGCTCAGCAGAAGGTGCACTGAAAAGGTCAGGGCTTACTTGCAAGATAGAAAGTCCCTTTCATGTGCTCACATAATAGCTCCCTGAAACAACTGTGGTCTAGGATATCATCCTGAGACTTCTGTAAGCTGTGAGCCCCTATGCCAATCTGCTGTACTTGGAGCATAGGAAATACCCTGCAAACCCCTTTCCCAAGAACTGGGTCTCCTTGCACCTCTTTGAGAGTGCCAGGATCTCCCTGGGCAGAAGGTCAGATCTGCAGAACTCGGGTGCCCCTTCAGGTATCGAAATGAAGATTTAATTTTTTCAGAGGCAGAAACATCCAACCTCTGCATTGGTTTAGAAATCCCAGCCTTGCTGGAGGTGTTGAGTGTCTTGATGCTGCTTCCTGAGAAATTCCTCCTTATTCCAGAGGAGGCGGTGGGAGGCCTCAAAGCTGCACTGTACATGGACACCCAAATTTAGCTGTCATGTCTAGTATTTGTGTCCCAGACCTAACCGTGCTGCTTGCTTTCATCCGGAAAATGGAGATAATTATACTAGCACTATGACATTTGCGTCTGAAAAGCAGCACATTTGTAAAGTATAGAGAAAGGTGATTATATATCTTATACAGGAGAGAATTCCTGAAAGAAGAAAAAATACATGAATACATAGCCTGGAATTCTAAAGAACATATTTCACTTATTGGATTCTAACTGAATATTAGTTACAAAAGGGAATTCAGCAATAAATACTCTGCTTGAAAAGTTAGGAATCCAGGGTACCAAGCGATCAATTTATTTCCTTTTTTTTAAAGCTCTTTGCACCAGTCCTGCCTTACTATTTCATGCTAAATTATACAGCCCCTTTCCTCTGCCCTGCAGATAACGTGATCCAGCAAGAGACGATGCAGCTAATAAATTAGAGGCAGAGCTGAATCTCTTTTAGTGCTGTTATAATCTCTGTTTGGTCATCAGAATCTTCCACCACCTGTTCCCTCCTGCTTTGGTTTCTCCTTTCTGTATGCACATTATCTACCTTTCCCACATCGGAGTCAGTGCATGATAAATCAGTTTGTTACTTTTTTTTAGAGAGGAGTTTTCTAGTATTTCAGTGAACCGTTGGCTTCCACCTCTGCTTTCGGGAAGACACAAAATATCGTGAAGTATGTGAATGCTGGAGGTGCACGTCTGTGGCGTAAATATATCCCAGCTTTATGGAACTGCGCAGTTCAAAGCACTGCAGAGCCCAGGGGATTCTGAACCGGGTTCCTGTGCAGGCGGCTGGGATGTGCGGACGGGGCAGAGCGGAGGGGTCGGAACGTCGGGGTGTGCGGGACGGCAGGGCAGCAGCACCGCAGTCCCTGGAGGCCTCGCAGGAAGAATCCCCATAATTGCTCAATTTAAATTCCGGAGCAGGGACCATTGATCCTGAGCTGTTGGGAACGGGGATCACTTTATGCGCAGACAGGCACGGTGGTGGCAGCGGCAGCGCGGCCCCTCTCGATACCTGTCCAAGTGCCACATGGAGCAGCTACAGGAATTGATTCCTCGTAGCCCCCTTAAGCCCTGTCTGCCCAGCTGACTCCAAACGAGGCGGCCGCTCGTGTGAGCAGGGACGGCACGTTTGTCCCTGAAACCCATTTTGCTTAGACTAGAAGAGCCCTCCGATGTCAGACAAATCACTTTCTGCTGGTTCTTGCCCTTTGTTTGCTGGGACTGTTGCAGGTTTTTGTCATGTTGCATTTTTATGTAAGGAATGAGTGTGTGGCTGGGTAAATAACAAATTTATATTCCAATCCTGAGCAGATTTAGTGTTTTCTCCCATGTTAACCAGCAATGGAAAAGAACAAGAAATACTTTTTGAAAAGCTCCTGAGGAGACAGCGTAGTTGCTCTGCAGAGCAGAGAGCTGCCAGGGTGTCAGACGAGTTAGGCTGGTGGCTGTTGACCATCCCAGGGTACATATTTTCTTGAAGAAGCTGGGACAGACACGCAAACATTGGAGCAGTTTTACTGCCTGTGAGTTGCAGCCGTCAAGCGTGTGGGCAGCCCCGTACCCATTTGGTTTGTGTTCACAATCTTTTTTGTTCTTAGTTTTATTTTCTGCGGGAGTGAAGACTTAGAAAATTTAAATCCGTATTTCCAAAGGGTCTTCCATGGCTTTGCATGGGGGATTATTAGTGCTACCTAGGAATTTGCTCATCATGGCAGAGTGAAGCTGGCAGCACCAGTAGTCCAGAGGGGAGTCTGCGGTCTGCAACATTATCCTGCAGACCTCACACAGATACCTTCTCCCGCTCGTATTTCAAAAGGAAAATCCATTTCCCAACATGAAAACAATTGGAAACCATTCTTAGGGTATTCCAGTTCTGTCTGCATGAAGGAAGTGCAGAAGTCTTAGACACGTGCAAACCAAAATAGAGTTCACTCCTACGGCTGTATTTGGGGTCTGGTTTGAATTTCGGATGATATTTCAGAGCAGTTATCCAATAAATTCATGTAGCCAAGAAATCTGTGATGTATCTGCCGGTGCTGCAGCAGCAGCGGTGCCCGCGGAGGAGCTCGCAGGCTGCTCCGCAGACCTCCAAGCCTGGAGCGATTTCCCAGGAGCTGCTGGAGTACAAATTCCGTAATTAAAATGGAAAAAGCCACCATGAAATGGAGCGGGAAGGGGTCAGGGAGCGGGGGGAGTGGATAAATATGTCAAGTCTCTTTTGAAACAGAGCTGCGCCGGGGCCCGCAGAACCTGCTGCTCGGAGCTGTGTTTGGGGTTTGCAATGAGGCTAATTCAGTGTAATGAGAGGTGAGCGGCGCTCGAGACGCCCGCGCTGCCGCTCGAGACCCCTTCCAAACGAGTCTGCTCTTGCAGTCATTAATTTTTTATGAAGTTTAATAGGCCTGCAGCCTAGAGACCTGCCTGGGTGTTGATTAGCTCCATATTTTCTCTCATTAATGTAGAATCTGATTAGCCCGTGTTACACGCGTTTCATCTGATTTGGCAAATGCTGCTGTTGTGATACCAGGAATTACAAGTTCCTTCCTGGGAGGAGGGAGCGCGTGGCCGGCGGCAGACCCAGGCGCTCGGACCCCTTGGAGGTCCGTGGGCCCTCGGGGACGGTGCCCTGGGCGCCCTCAGGTTGTTTTGGGGACAGGAACAGTTCGGAGCGGTGACAAACACCCTGTGGTTGGACGGAGCGGCCCCGTGAAGGCGCTGCCGGAGGGACCTGCCCTGCTGTCCCAGGAAGGACAAGGCTCGGGAACCCTGGTCCCCCAGCCACGTCCCCAAAGGGCAGCTCAGGACACGGTGACCCTGCTGAGAAGCCCCACAAGCTTTTGCTCCCGTTGACTTGACCGTACCCATTCTTTGAGCAAACAGAAAACTAAACCTGGTTCTTCCAGCTTTGTGAGCTTGGTTGTGGTTGTGGTTGCGCTGTGGTAGAGACACCAAAGGATCAAGGTCTTTAAATGCTGAAATCCCCACACGGCCGGTGCAGGATGATGAACTGGCGAGGGGGTTCTGGGTGGCTCTTAAACTTGTTGCTTAGAAATAAAAATCTTGGAAATACATCTCCAAATTTCCCAAACTTTTATAATTTAGGGCAGAGTTGAAGCCAGTTCTGATGGATCAGGTAAATCACCAGTAAGTGAATAGGCTCCTTGTTCTACCTGGGTGACAGAGAAGGAAGCCCTTGGCAGTCCATAGAAAGCGGCAGATCCATTTGACTGCGTGGCCTTTTGCTCTAACTCGGCTTTGTGCTCCCTTTGTGAGAAGTAAAAGAAGTTTTATGAATGACCTGAGCAATTCCAGCTAATGGCTAGAGCCGCAAAACACCCATTGATAATCCCAGGTGAATAATATCTCAGCAGATTAAAGGAGTCTTTTACCTGTCTGACACTATTATGGATGTCGTTAGTTAACCGGGATAGTCAGGGGGTTGAGAAGAGGCATTAAGTGAGATTGCCTGGGTCATTATTAATTATGCAGATTCTCCATCTTCTTCTGTCAGAACACAGGAGTTAAATAAACACAAATGGATCAAACTGCTGTGCAATGGAAACTTTATGTTAATATAGCAAAATGCATGGCAGGAGGTGGCAGTTGCATTAATCTCTGGTGGATGGAAGTATGCAGGGACTTAAAGAAACATTTGTTTCTGTTCAGCAGGTAGTGAAATAGGAAGCCTTATTTATAGTATACGAGCAGCCCGTGGTGCCAGTGTGCTGGGCATGACATTTACTCGGAAGAAAGGATGGTGCTTGCTCTGAAGAGACCGCACTCTAATTTGACAAATAATTCAAGGGAAATGGCATCAGCGACGAGCGAGCTTGTGTCACACAGCAGGGCAGCAGTCTGCGGTTCAGTTTCCATTGCTTTTATTTAAAAATCAAAGTTTTTAAGATCACATAATTCAACATCAGAATGGAAATTTCCAGGAAAACAAAAAGGCCCTTGGAGAGAGGAACCCCAGAATTACCTATAGTTAAATTGTAGATAACGCTGTGGTTGTGGTAGCCTCATGTTCAAGAGCTGGCTCAGCTGGGTTTGGAGCAAGGGTGTGGATTCTGCTATTCGTATTCATCAGAGTGCCTTAAACACTAAATTGCTGGCTTTTCTAAAACAAACAACAACAGCAAAGTTGTGTTTTCCTCACTTACACAAAGAGAGAGCACAAGGGTTTTCAGTGGGGTTAGAACAAATGCACATATTGGAAGATGGCCGATTAGCTCTGTTTTTAAATGTGGGAGAAAGTCCCATGCCCCATGCAAAGGTCAACACTTTTGTGCTGACAGCTCATCACTACACAGCACGAAAGGAAAGGGAAAAGAAAAGGAAAGGCAAAGGGCAGCAGCCCCATCTTTCCAAGCAGCCATTAGAAAACAGGAGAAGGAGGAACAGAAAGATTGGCCACTATTTCCATGTAGCTGTTAGCTTCCTCCTCCGGAGGGGGGTGAGTTTTGCACAAGAAAGCAGCACTCTTCTACCCTATTTATCTCTTTCAGCTTGTGGCAACACACACTTTGCCTCTGCTGCCAAGCAGTCTGGGTGTCAAATCAGTGCAGATGTGCATAATTCAAGCTGGCACAGAAACTGATGGGTTTTGCATTGGACATGTTTATTTTCTTCTTGCAAGGCTTAAGCATGTCATTTGCTGTCACACATGCCCTTGTGAAATCTTGGCAAGAAATCAATTTGATTTTCAATGTCAAGCAGCTTGCTTTAATGTTTCTAGATAAGGGTTGTGTGTCTTCCATGCTGGAGGAGTTGTGTTTGTACCACCTGGGGTCAGTAGCTAAAGGGTCCCTACCAAATCGGCATGCACAAGATTTCAAGCACATCTCTGCAGAGCTGCTGCTGCTTTTCTGTCTCTTGCAGACGTGGTCATCCTCTTGCACCTCTTCCAGAGACACCTGGTGAACGTGGTGCCTTGGAAGTGCTGCCCGTGCTGTGCCAGCTCTCTGACTAACTCCCAGCTGACTAACTCCAGCATCACTATTTCGCTTTATGAGCTCTCCCGTGCTAAACGCATTGCCGTTAGGATGTTACCCTGGAATAGCTGCACCCCGATAGTCTCGAGGGAGGAGGCTGCTTGCTGTTAAGGACACCTCGTGCACAATCAGCAGCGCCCGCTGCGGCCCCTCTCGCAGCTCTCCTGGGTTAGACACTTTGGTAGATTCAAGCGTTGGGACGGGCTCTTGTGGCGTGCCGAAACATTCCTAGATACACAATGACCAAAGAGAGGGAAATGCACGCGCAAAAATGCAGGTATAGATGTCATATAGTAATATGACTTAGATATAACTACGTGAAAATATTCTCAAATCTTCCTGAGTGGGAAGCTTTTGCATTCGAACATCATCACAGTAAATTTGAGTTTACAAATGTCATTGCTGGGTTTTCTGTTGACACCCAGTGGCGTTTCCAGCTGTGTCTTCAAAGGGCTTAGCCTCCGCTCCGCCCGTGTTGCGCCGTGTGATCCCGTCAGATCTCACCAGCGGAGCCGCGAGGGAGATGCTGTTTGCATTGAAGATCTCGGAGGTACCGACTTAATTCGCGCGGTTCAGAGGATGACTCCCCTCTGCGCTGGCGCTTCAGTCTCTTTGAAGAGACGCTGATGCAGACAAGCAGCTCGGATGTGCGTCCTGGGTCTTGATGCTCTCCACAGCGTCTCGTGGCCACTCTGGACCTCCTTTCTGCTCTCCTGAGTAGCTTCTATTAAGAGTAATTACATTCTCCTTCCTTCCAAAACCTCCAGGAGCTGCCTGGGGACTTGTTTCTTGTTGTGTTTGCTGGTGCTATGATTTTGCTTGTTTTATCACGTTCTCACTGGCTTTAGGATTAGTACAGAGTAAATGGGGATGGTATAGAACGAAGGTGAAATTGTCCTTATAAGCACACGAGTCCATCTCTAATTAGTGTGAGCATGAGTAACTGCGTTCAACTCGTGCAGAGAAAATCCAGATCTATGGACTCTGCAGGTCTTGGCAAGCACCTAAGAAAAAGGGAGAGGAACAGCTTTGAAGTTCAAATGTGGTGTGTTTTCTTACTGAGCCTGTCATTTCCCTGTGTATTATAAGCAGGTCTGAATGTTTTTCTAAGTTGCATCAGAGTATTTTATTCCTGATCATTTTGGTTTTGACGTGTGAGTGAATATGAAAGCTAATGCAATCTCTGTGTCCTAATCCTTTCATATTAAACATGTTAAAGGAGGCTATGATCCGTGATTGCATTTTTGCTCAGTTTTTGTAAAACTAGTTCATGAATGAAATGCGGAGCAGACAGCTGTTCACTCGCTGTCGTATCGCAGCATCACCTGAGCGCGGTTCCAGCGGAGCAGATGAATTCCTCGCGGTGCTCAGCCCATCTGCCGCCTCTCGCTGGGGATGGGGTGCTGCGGGAGTTCGGGTTGTGTTTGCTGGAACACAGACCCATTCCTGCCCGCTTTGGGGCTAAATCCTGCGGCTGAGGAGCCCGCATCTCCTTGAACACCCTGGGTGCAACCTGAGCTCTGTTGGGAACATCCCAAGTGCCGCATCCTTCCCCCAGCCCCAGGACACGCACGCTGGGTGTCAGCCCTGCGCTCTGCCCCGTCCCCCTCGTCCTGCCCTGCTTGCGCCCCTGCACCCGGCTGCAGCGAGACGCTCGGATCTGCCTTGTCCTCATGGGTCCGGAGGTGCCTCTGAGCCCTGTGACACTGAAATAGGTCACCTGAAGTGACAGCACGGATCATCCCCTTCCCTTCCAGCTCATTACGGCGAGGCTGGCGTCCCCTCTCCCAGCTCACACCTGCCCCTATTAACAGCACTAATGACTCCCTCGCTCTGATACGGCTCCTTTTCTGCCTGTTTTGTCACCTCTCTGGCCCAGGCCTTAAGGCTCCCTTGACAGCAACATTAGGAAGAGTTCAAATCTTGAAAGCCCTGGTTATGACAGGGAAATTGTCAGTGCCCCAGTCCCTGCTATCTCTGTGCTGCAACACAACCCTGTTAAATTAAAAAAAAAAAAAAGAAAAAAGAGAAATTGTCAGGCGTTTGGGTCTGACTGGCAAAATGTAGGAAAAATGGAAGAAAGGAAAGTAAAACTGAGCAGAAGCCTCTGAGTGATTGTTATTGTCTGCTGCAGCGCAGCCAATATCAGTCAGAAAATGCTATTATACTGTCCTGCTAATAGGATTTATATAGTTTATCTCAACCTTTATATGCACTGAATATTTTAAGCTAAGGAAGATGCGCAGCTAGTGAGAAAAAAAAAACAGATACAAACCCCAACAAACCCTGCTTTCTCATGCAGGAATGCTGTTCATGAATCCAACAAGAAAGCCTGCAAATTCCTTCGTATCTTAGTGCAGCTTCCTTTCATCAAACGGATAAGAACAGCGAGCGGGTCTCGCGTGCTTCTGTTTCCCGGAGGACAACTTCATTCTTGGCTAAGAATGTCCAGGATTCCCTTCCTTTCTACTTGTAATATTCAACTATTATAAATATCAATGGCAGTTGAGGAATTAAAAAATCCAAGAAAATTTGTTCTATTAGGAAGCAAAAACCTTTGCTAAGCTATTAGGACCAAATCCTAGAGTGTGTTCTGCTACTCCCGAGAGACCGGATTCATTCCTAGTCCAGGCAGATCCGGGTAGTGAGAGGGGTTTGAATAAGGTGTGTTAGATCCGTGGATTCCCACGTGGTCCCGCTCTTGTTCCCCCGCAGCTCCAGCTGGCATTAGAGGGAGTTTTGCATGAATAAGAATGGAATAAAACATTCAGGATTTGCCTCCTGCTATTTTTTTCCATGTATTCAGACTCAAGTGAGAGAGCACAGGAGCAAATGAGATTCTCACCACTGACTTCAATGAACTCGAGTCTTTCCTTAAAGTATAAATTTCAGTCCTCCTCAATGCTGTGGCAGGAGTATCAGGTATTCTTCGTTCTCGTTATGAATAAACCTTGTGAGTAGCACCAACTTTCAAATCGTTACATCTGTAATTCCCTTCCTGTCGCTGTTACGATTCCAGCTTAACAAGATGGACAGTCGTGTCCCAAATGCAGGAACTGCAGACTGGTTTCTTCAAGGATGAACAATTAATATGTTTCTCTCGGATTCAATTTAATTCCATTGTTGGGTACTGGTAATTATTAATTATAATGTAAGCTTTTCTAAAGGACTAAGACCAAATTGCTGCGATCTGGGCTGCCAGTGCCCCTTATCTGCCCTGTGGATGCCCTGGGGATGCAGAGGGCTGATCCACACTCCCTGTCACCAGCTCTTTTGTACGCCGTGTTTCCAGATCCGCAGGACCCTCCTTCAGTGTGTGAGAGAAATCAAGTTCAGCTGTTGCCATTCCCTTCCAACTTCAGTTTATTTAGCAATTAATTTCCAGTGACGGTGGTAATTTTTACTGCACTCTTAATGATCAGAAATATCTGGCAGATTAACATCATTCAACTTTCATCTTGTCAGGGGAGATAAAAGAAAGGATTAAAGAGATGGGAGTTTCTTGTTAAGTGCTGTTAAGATAGTGAGTACAGAGTCTGCAGACATGAAATCAAATGAGTAAAAACAAAGGAGAAGTTCAGGAGCCCCTTGCCACCGCCTGTGGGATTTACCCTTTATTTACTGCTGACGGTCCATCTGTCAGCTCCCAGCAAGGCTGCGAAGGAGACTACACCTGTCAACACGTCTGGGAGGCAGAGATGGAGCAGATGTTGGAATTTGCACCGCTGAAGCTAACATTTATCATATCTAGCATAAAACTGCTAATAAAGGTGAAAATGGTGACTCTCATTCAGTACCTGATCTTCTTTTATTTCTCTCTTCCCTTTCTACTGTCTTGAGTGCCTATCCCTGCTCTGCTTCAGCAGCAATAAGTAAGACACTGAGGAAATTTAATTCTGCTAGTATTCAATCAAAACAGAATAATGTGTTTAATATCTACAGAATAGGGGAGGTGGAAGATTCATGCGCTCTGCGGAGGCGAGGGAGAAGATGCATTAAAGGCGGTCTCCTGGCACGCTGCAGCATAAATTCACCCTCACACACATGAAATACATTACGGGGAGCTGTGATACAAATCAGCTAAGAGCAAGGAAGCCCCAAGTCAAAGGGAGAACAGCATCGTGTGCCATCATGTTATTACTGCCGTATATTCAGGCATATGTTATTAATGACGAATAAAATGCAAGCACTAAAAATGAGGGTAGAGCGAGGAAATATGGGCTGAAATCCTGTGAAAGTGACTGCAGATCCTCTGTTTCCTGAGGCTGCCCTGGGTGAGGGCCCCGCTGCCCGCGCTGCCTGGGGCCGAGTCAGGGAGCTGCCCTGGTGGGTCCCACATCTTGGTGCCGTCCGGAACCTCCACGCCGCCCTTTATGAGCAGTAGAGACAGTATCGGGAGCCCAGACCTGAGCTGGAGCTGCCACGCTGCGCCCACGCGAGGACAACTGCTCCGCTCCCGGAGATCTGAGCTGGTTTAATGACAGGAGTGACTCGAGTTTGCATGGGCACTTGGGGGATCCGCAGCGTTTGAGAGTGGATGTCAGTGGAACCGAATGCAGCCGGGAGAACCGCAAGCGAAGACGAGGCGCCTGGTTTTTGTTATAACTGACCCTGCAGCAGCAATCTGCCTCGTGGGCAATATCCCTGTTGCATCAAATGACTGATGTGGATGCAGTCAGTTTGTCGGATAGTTTCTGGTGCAGGAAAAGTGCTGTCCTGGCCTTGGCTGTTCCAGCGGGCTGCAGGGTTCTGCTGGGTTTTGCAGAAGAGGCTCACAAGAGGCTGAGAAGTCACAATCTGTTTTGAAGTGTGTGCACCCCCCTAACATAAAGTTAAGTGTAATGAAGGAGGATGTATACTGATATGCGGAGAGATGCGTATCTGCACCAAATTGGAGTATTTAAAGTTGAATACATTTCATGTCAGACTAAAATTTGTATTTATGTGTAAGTGTTCATTTATTGGGGAAGTTCTCAAAAATTATTATGAGTTTGGTGTTTGGGTCAAGCTACAGACATTTAGAAGATATTTATCTGCATTAAGAGTTTCAGTAGACATCATTTTGACTTATTTTCACAAATTCCATTTTTACAACATCAAATGATGTATTCAGTGCTAACATTATTTTTATCAGTTTTAATCTGTCGTTTCCAGACTGTAACTGATTTACTGTATCAGCAAGATCAGCATCATTGAAGATAACTTGAGATTTACATTTCTAATTCAGTTACAAGTTTATTCAGTTTTATGCAAAGCCCCGCTTAAAAATAGAATATTTAGGATACAACACCTCACCAGCAACTTCCCAGCTCCTAAGGGACGTTCCGCCTGTAGACCCCAGGATTGGCGTTGGAGCAAGCGAAGATCCTGGTTGCTCTGCGCCTTCATCTGACTGATCCCATCAGTGCACAGAGGGTGCTGCTGGATTTCCCCATTGAATTTCCCCATTGCTCAGTGATTCTCCCTTCTGGTTGTAGCACATTGGATCCAGCACCAGGGTCTTAAGAAGGTTTTGTTGTGCTTTGCTGCTGCCTATGAGTGTTTTGTTGTCTGTGTTTGAAGGTGGTGCGAGTGGCGGCACGCGGGGAAGATGGTACTGGATGTCCTGAGTATTAGGGTTGATCCTGAGCTAAAGAGAGACGTAACTGATGGCCTTTTAATGGGATAGGCTTTTACCCTGTCCTAAATTTCCATCTTCTACATACATGGATCTTTTCCTTGCAGAAAGATGGGTCTTACGGTGCAAGGAGAAGCTCCCAAGATCTCTGTGGCCCTTAGTCTGTGTCACGATGTGTGTGGAGCACCGTCCCGCTGCCCCATTTGTTGGCCAAGGCACAAAAATGTAGAGGAAAGACGATGTGATGTGGTACCCAACTGTAAACAGGCACGCTTGAGTGCTGTGTGTCTGCAGCAATGATCTTATGTAACCACTGAGGAGGCTGTGCTCATTCTGGGACTTTTCTGGGAAAAGCAAAGTGAGAAATGCTAATTAAAAGAGACAAGCTCAACAAGTGAGCTGTAACTGGAGCTTGCTTCTTGATTGGAAGCGTTTAGAAGGTGATGCTGGAACATGAAAATCAATTAACTCGAGAAGAAATCATGTTCTTCACCTCCTTCCATGTTTCCTGGCATCCTGGTAGGTTTAACATCTGGGTGTCCTCAAGACATTTGATGCATTTCATTCATCATACATGACATTTGCATAATGCGAACATCATACTTTATGCAGATGCATCCTTGAATATTTCACAAATTATGATTGCTGTTTAAACTTCCCATAAATAAACCCCACGGGGACTTGCCCACTTCTGAACGTGTGAAAACGGAAGGTCCGGAGTGACTCGTTACTTGCACTGACACACTATAAATTCCCTTCATATCACAAGTAAATACAGCGTCTTTCATTTTATTTTCTTTCTAAAGCCATTAAAATTCTATTAGCTGTTTGTGAATATTATTTCATGCCATCTGCATTTGCTCTGAAGTTGTGATAGCGACAGCTGCAATAATTTGTATGCGTTTTCTGTGTACAGTTATTGAGTAACAGAACCTTTCTCTTGTGTCGCTATAGAAGATATAGCCAAATACAGAGATGATTTGTTTGTAAATCTAAATCCCCAAAGTATTATTTTATTTATTAGGACAACAGAAGGGAAAATGGAGGCTGAGACCAGGGAAGATGTTTGATGTTAGGTGACAAACAATAACGTTTCCCCTTTTCGCTTATTTATTTGTCCCTCAGTCACATTTCGGGGCAGAAATAGTGAGTAGCGGGAGAAAGGACACATTTTATTCTGTCGTGTTTTCACTTGCAGAGGGCTGAAAGCTTCTCTGTTTGCAATTTCTACATTTAACTGAGTGTTACTGAAGTATCGCAGAGGTGCTGAAGGTGCCAGGAATGGGGAAACGGGAGCATTGGGGGGTATCCCGGTACTGGCGCGTCCCGGCGCTCCCTGCTCCGCTTGCCCGGAGCTCCCTGCGCGGGTGTGTGGAGCTGGACACGCGCTAGGACGTTCTCCTGGTTTGATCCGTGTACTTGGGAACGGGGCCCTCTCTTTTATATTTGTATAACCCGTGCCTTGCCAGTGCACAGGTGATAAAGACTTGAGTTTTTAGCCATCATTTACCTGGGCTAAGCAAAGCAAAAATTATGCAAGTAGGGCCTGAAGGCAGCCGAGAGCCCTTTTATATTCTGCAGAACGTGTCAGCGCGTAATGTTTTATGAATTGCTCGCTTCCCTTTGAAAATAAGGCACTTCTCTTGTAGGTGTGCAGGATTCCACCTAAACATAAGCTACAGGGGACTGGCAGCCAGATTAATGTGGCCCTCAAATGGGGACATCCTCCCTTTGCACCAACCTGGGGGCTGTCTCAGACCCCGAGAGGGTCTGGAGGGACACGATTTTCTGTCTCGTTGTAGCGCTCCTGTGTTATCAGCACCGTTAAGACTGACCTAACGCTGTCCTCTGCCTTCCTCGCGCAGGAGACGAGCCCGGGCCCTGCCCTGCTTCCCTCCAGCTTCCGCGGACCTCGTTTGCCGGCCCATGAAGCGCTCTTGGGGCAGGAGCTGCACGCTCGGCGGCAACGGAAGGACGGAAAATAAAACTGCGATGGATCCGTTTCCCAATGGCGACATAATCAAGGTAAAGAAAACTTTGAAACACAGCGAAGTCCTCGGAGTGAGAGTTCTGTTCATTTGTGCACCGATGAAAAGGAGCTTCCAAAGGTGAAGCCGCAATGTCACGTGAAATTCCACTTCTCCCGTCCCCGGTGTTTGTTCAGATCTTCTATGGCTCTCTAAGGGGCTCAAACATCAGAGAAAAACAAAATTCAGAGCATAACCGAATAATCCTGACTGAGTCATCAATTTAAATACCTAATTCCTATTAGCACTTGATATCATCTCTCCTGAACAGCTTTGATGAGGTTATGGCCATTTCACCAAAAGGTCATCAGAGCTGCTGTCACCTGCTATGATTCAGTATTCCGTGATCAGATAAACTGCTTCTCACACAGAGCGTTAAGAATTGCTGCTTAAGGACCAGGAAAATTAAAGAAACTGTAGCAAACACCAGGCCTTTCCTATGACGATCTGCACAGTATCAGCAAGCCGTTTTTCCTCATCTTGTGCAGTGTGATAAAAAAGATGTTTAAGAAAGCCGTGTAGATTTGAGAATCCTGCAGGAGATTTAACAGTCCTGCAGACGAGTCGATGGCTGAAGACGGCTCCGCTGCGTGGGGCTCCGTGGGGAGAGGCCGCGCGAGGGCAGAGCCGGCAGATTCAGTCCAATTCTCGTGCTCAACTACAAGTTACTCGTAGCCTTACCCCGTATTTATGAATTTGAAAGCCTACCATTTGGGCCTCGCTATAACAGCTTTTAAAGGCTACCTATAGATAGAAATCAATTGGAAATCAACACAGCAGATGGTAAATGACTGAAAAAAATGAAGTTGTTGATTGCAACCCGTGGACCTCTGGTGCAAAAATAACTCGGTAGCTCCTTCGAGACTGGTCGCAGGAACTCGAAGGCAGAGGGTCATCCAGGCTGCGTCACTCGTGTCCACTTGTTTGGTTTACTAGTAAAAACTGCAGCTCCGTTTTCATTTGTTATTGACACGGCATCGCTGAAAGTGCCCACATGGCTAAACACTGCCGTGCAGTCTGGCAAGACGAAATTACTCTCCAGAGCTGATAGACCCCTCGCAGGCACGTCCATGTCTATAAATTCAGGGAACTGCTGTTCTTTTGCGTGTGGGTTCATTAATAGAGTGATGGACCTTGGAAAAGCAATTGCCTTTTGTGTGATTGCCATTAGCAGGTTTGTTGACAACGAACCTTGTGACCTTAATGGGCAGCAAGGTAGCATACGGCATGTGGGTGAAGTCGGAGGATCATTACTGTGACACGTCTCGGTGTAAGCCAAAGGAAAAAATTATGTCCGTTTAATAGACTTGAAGGTCACTAGTTTCTGTTATCTGGATGTGACATTTTATAGAGATTTTGTCAGTAACATGAAACTTAAAGGATTATTCTGTTCCCATCCATAATAAGAATGAGTGAACATGCTGGAGAGGCTGCTCTTTTCTCCTGATTGCTCCTGCGTATGTCAGGGGTGCTGGTGAATCGGGAGTCAGAGATCAGAGACTAGAGAAGTGTGATGCGTGTGACTAGGATAGGAGGGCGATAGGAATGTGCAGGAGCACGAAGCTTAGGTGGGATTTCTGTAGCCTTGTCTGGGGTCTTTACTCCCAGTACTTCCACTTTAAACCCGTTGTCGAAGGAGAAGGGACTGCCCCATTTGCCTTCACTCTGGTCAGGGCAGTCCCATTTAGAGGATGTGTTCAGTAAATTTCTGGTCAAGTCACTTTGTTACTGAGAAGTCAATACCTTTCCTTATGATCCCTCCAGAACTTAAATGCTGGACTAAAACTGCTCATATTTCCCACCTCCGTGCTGTGAATGGAGGGCTGAAAAAAATTCTGAGCCGCTGCGAGTAAAGCGATAGGTATCAGAAGCTTTAGACCACAACTTTGACAGCGGTAATGAAGTAGAAAAAGATGGAAAAATAATATAATCTTATTTATGCTCTGTATCTGTAAGTTGCTGGAGCATGGCGGAAGCTTTCATGTGTCCCGCTGCCTGCGCTGCCGCTCCGCCTCGCGCAGGGCGAGCGTGTAATCCTCCTGCCGCGGGATTACGGCGGCTGACAAGCGTTCCTCGACTCCATCAGCTCTGCCTCTGGATGCTTCACGGTGACAGCATTAAAAACCGACGCTCCTCCAGGGACGGCGCTGCTCAGAGTGCGTGTCTGAGATACTGTCAGCCGCGGCACGCGCGGCGGCTGCGAGGGGCTGCGATCCTGCCCAGCTGCAGCCCTGGATGGCTTCATGGCCTTGTTTGCTATCTGATGCATCATTTATTTTTCCTGCTGTTTTTCCCGCTGCCTCTGCACTGGGAAGGCAGAGACTCGCTGTCAGGGGGGATAGAGCCCCAGCCCGTCCTGAGCGAGAGGTGCTGGAATTCCTGGTGGTGGGAATTCTTCCTAGGGAATAGCTAGTAGGTGAAAAATTAATTCCACATAAACAAGGACTGTAGGAGTAGGAGTCCTTCTTGCTTGGACCGCGGTATTAGGTCCGGTAGCTGTAAAGCAGTGATGGAAACTCCTGTGTGCGCTGCACCTACAGGAGAAGGACACGGGCTGAGCTAGAGGGTATCGCAGGAATAAATCATTGCCCTGAGTTGGCGCTGCACCTTGTGCTCCTGCAAGCACCTTCCCCGTGACAGATTCATGGTGCTCGGAGAAATTAAACTCAGTTGTGGATGGAATCTAATTTCGTCCCTTGTCATTAAACATCTGCAAACTGGCTTTGCTCTCTTGCCCAGCGTGTTGTTACAGGTGGAAGAACGATTGCTGGTGAAGAACAATTGCTCATTCAAGGGAATTCCCACTGCATTTTCCATAAGGAGCAGGGAAGTAGGGACCATTGTGAGTGCATTAGTACCTCTTTGAGCTGCAGGTTGGCTGTTCCATTAGGATTCACCTGCAGAGCCAATTTCATTCTCTAGATGAAATAAAGCAGAACACATCCCTTTCTGAGCTCACCTTCTCTATGCTTTTTCTCACTCAAAATTCCTACCATTTTCCTTTCATTTGCCCCCCTTTTATCACTGCTTGGGTCGAGGCACCAGAGCGGAGTGTGACCAGCAGAGCCCGATGGTGCTGGCTGCACCGGGCCCTTCGTGCTGGGTCTCTTCCTATGGACCCATCTACTCTGCATGGAAGGGTCCTCCGGAGCGCAGCGTCCAATTCCACTCGTCCCAGCGCTGCCGAGGAGCTTGCAGCAACTATCGGGTAGTATCGATCGCACAGACATGATCTAGAGTGAATCCCTTCCTTCCTGGCAGGCCTTGCAAAGCGGGCACTGGTCGGAGCGCAGCGCTGCTCGCGGGGTGCGCGGCTGCGGCTCTGCACAGGTAGGTCGCCCCGTCCCGTTAGTGGTGACTGGAAAAAAAGAAAGAAGGAGAGAACAAAGTACATTTGGTGCGTGGTGCTTTCTGTGAAGCAAGTCTGAACTCATTTAATGTATGACATTGTCATACATTTAATGTATGACAGTGAATCAGGAACCTCCTGCTGCTCCTAATGATAACGCTTCCGGAAATTTGCATGATAAAATTCTGCTGATTTCAGATAGCGTTTCTTAGGACAGATATTTGACACCCAGACTGTATGATAGGGAATAAATTATTTTGCTGTGTTCCTAACTGATCACAGTCATGAATTCCGATTTGCTGACATTCAGCCCCAAACAAAAGCACAGAACCTTGTCTAATAACGCTATGAAAGAGGATAGGCAGGAAATATTAACAAGTTTCATATGGTAATTTATGTAAATACAAACCATAACTCACTTGAAAAAGGTTCAGTTAAACATATAGAAAGAATGTGAACGCCAAGGTTTTTATGACAAAGTGTAAATGATACTAGGTCTTTACAGCCCAAATGTTGCGGTTTCTGGCACAAAACAAAGGGAACACCAGAAGTTTCTCTTTAAAAAGTAGAGCACTTCATAGAATCTTGGAGTCGTTAAGGTTGGAAGGGAGCTCTAGAGATCATCTAGTCCAGTGCTGTTCCCAGGGCTGTGTTTCTGCTCCTTGGTGGTGCAAGCGCTGGAACGCGGCGTTTCCAGTGGCGGTTCCAGGGCAGCCGCGGCCTCGCGCTCCCGCTGGGGCTGGATGCTCCCAGGTGTTGCTCTCAGCTGGGTAACCAGGCCGGGCTTCATTTTGTGCTGGTGACTTCGCTAAGGTCATTCCCAGTCTTCACAGAGCCACATCTAGTCCGAGTTTCACAAGGACCAT
>JAWLRI010000933.1:316677-326928 GCA_034781795.1 Crypturellus tataupa | reverse complement strand
TTTTGTGCTGGTGACTTCGCTAAGGTCATTCCCAGTCTTCACAGAGCCACATCTAGTCCGAGTTTCACAAGGACCATGTATTTTAATTAAAGACATTTAATTAGTCTGCCCGTAATCTGTCAGCGCTCTTTCTCCTGCTGAGGTATAATTAATGTACTAACCCTCTACGACTTCCACCGGGTGCATGTTTTCAAAACAAATCTGAACTTGTGTTTAAGTGACATAACAGTAATCCTGCTTAGCACTTCCTGTAGCTAGAATAACAATATTGTGCATTTATCAAGCGTCTTTCCCCCGAGGCTGGCTCAAGGTCACGGGTGAGATGTGTGTGTACTCAGCACCTTGCCACACTGAGCCTCAAGCTCCCGATCAATATTTGTAAATTGCGTTTCAACCATGAAGATGTGTGGGTCTCTCAGGTTGCACGTAGCTGGGGGTTCTCTATAAGCTTTATTTGGTTTCAGTGGAAGCAAAATAGGCACCAAGGGTCTGAACCTGAGTTATATTGAAAAGCAAGTTTGCAGCACTCAGAATTCAAGGACAAGCTGCTCTGAACAGCACGGCCTCCATTCCCCCTAGCACGAGGGTTCTGGCTGAGCTGAAAATACGTTCTCAGCTCTAGGTGGTCATGGCCATTGGGCCTCCCAGCTCTTCTACAATTTAATGAAAGTCAAGTACTTGAAAACGGCAGAATTAGGGCTATAATGTAAAGAAAAGGGGCATGGGGCCTTGGTGATAAATACAGCACTCTGCCCTTCGGGGATACCGGCGCGTTACTGACCATGGCAGCAGGGCACTTACTGAAGTGCGAGCACTGCTGGCATCCTCTTCTTTCCTGGCTGCTGCCCACTGAAATGCTGATCCAGGCCCAGACTTGTTCAGCTTGCAAGGCAGTGAAGGCCCAGCGTGGGTAACGTGGAGAAGAGAAATGGAAAATGTATTTCAGAAAGATTTCTAAGAGAGAGAAAATAAATACTGTGAGTATTGATTGGTAAAAATAATATTTTGCCCTTGTCGCTAATCTTGGACAAGCTCAGCTATTTCTGCTGCTCCTCGGATGGAGCTCCAGCCGTTCTGCAGTTCCCGTCCTGGCCTCCAGCCACGGCTCTTGCCTTTGTCTCCACCTCTGCGCGGCTCCCGCGCCCGCTCCCGCTATTCCACATTACGGGAATGTTCATAGACCGGAGTGTCGTCGCTTGAGGGATGGGGCCACCGGCAGTGGCCCCCATGCAGGCTGGACCGGAGACCCGGGCTCGAGCCGCCCCCGTGAGTCACGGCTTCAGCCGGGCCCTTCGTTATTATTAACGATGGAGTCCCGAGGCCGCGCTGCTAATGAGCGCGGGCTCCCTTCTGTGTGTTTATTTTTCTTCCCCCTTCAAACTGTCACTTCAGAGTAAATTACTTTGCCCTGCATCTTTGTCAGGCAACACAGAACCGGTACCTCCACCCCCAGCTCACCCTCTGCTCCCGTTCCAGGCTCGCTCGCTTCCTCTCAATGCAGTTTACTAAGCAAAGTACAGCGTATCCTCCCATCTGTCTTACTTAAGTGGCACAATGCGCCTCAGCAGCAGATAGAGACATCATTTTTATTACGCTGAGTTCTGGTACTTGTTTTTTTTTTTTTCTGAATTATTTACTAAGCCATTACCAGAAAAGTCGGGGGGAGAGCTATGGAGTTAGAGAAGCAAGTGGGGTTTTTAAGGAGGAGGGGAGGAAAAGCAAACAATTTCCAGCATCGCTGGAAAACCCGGCTGTGGCTCTGCGGCCCCTGCTGCATCCCGCGCGGAGCGTGGTTGTGCCAGGCAGGCAGCCCGCGCCGGGGGGGATTTCACACCCTTCGGAGCATCGGTGTCGCCAGCCCTGGTGTGTCGTGTTCCAACATGCAGCGGGATCCAGCAGACGCCCTCGCACTCCCCTCCGGGTTCGCGTGCCTCCCGCGCGCAGCCCGCCCTCCATCCGAATGTTGTTTATTTATCCGGGCGGCTCTCACAGTCCCTTGGCTCCGTGCTGCGGATTGATCCCTGCACAAGGGACCTGCTGCCCGGGCTCCTCCGGCTGCAGGGATTAACCCCAGGGCTTATCCGGAGCTGTCGCGGATACAGCTAAACTGAGCCGGTTCCAGCAGAGCCTTGAAAATGGTGCTTGTCAGGTCGGAAAATCCATTCCATCACTGCTGCGAACCGCCCCAAAGGATCACGTGGGGGAAGACTTTATTTTGCCAGCAGAGAAATATTTTTAGATGGAGCAAAAGGTCTAAACCATAAAGGGAACTGGACTCCTAGGAGCTTCATCCGGAGCTGCCGCGCTGCTCTAGTCGCCACTTTGCCAGCTGTTGCAGGAGCAAACCAAACCGGAGAGGGAAATCTGTCCTTCAGCTTATTAAAGTTCAATATAAACCGAGAAACACAAAAATCAAAAGTGGTCCATTGAGGAAGAAAATCTATATTTGATTTGAAACAGCAGAAGAGCAGTTGCTCCTCTGAAGAGAGTATTAGACTAAGTGGCATTAGGTTAATATGGATATATTTACATTGATTTAGAGAAAATAAATTAACTATTAAGATATAATTACGAGTGAGACTGTGGTGAAAAACTTATCTGTGTTTACCTGTAGAGGTTTCTTTCAGAGTGATCCCCGGGGAATTTTGAGCCTTTATTGCATGGCCCAGCCCGGCCCCGGCGCTCGTCCCCTGCCACCTCCTCCCGCCCACGGATGTCCTGCACGTGGGGAAGGACAGGCCCCTTCGGGAGCGCCGTTTTCTGGGAATTTTTCCAAAGGACAAACCTGAACAGGGCTGTATCCCTGCGTGGTGCAGGCGAGGACACGGGATACTGCAGCGCATCCCGGAGCGGCAGTGCTGGGGCCTGCGCTAGCGGTACCATTTGAAGCTCAAAGCTTCAATTAGATTTTTAATGTGAGTAATTTGGGAAAATATGGTCCACTCCATCTGCTTCACATTAATGCGAATAACTGATTAAAAATACAGGTTGAAATATGACAGCTACTAATACTTTCTCCACATGGCTAGCTCTTAATGGATGTGGCGGAAATTAAGACTAAGGCTTTTTTATCAGTTCTCACAGGCAAGCCTTACCATAATCCTTTTATTTATTTGAGGAATGTGTTTGTTTATAGACATTTTATTTGTTTAATAATTCCCCTCTTTTTCTTAATCTTTTCTGTAATTATTTCGCATTTTATAAGCATATTAACTAATTTGACTCTTTTCAAAAATACTGTGTTTTAATGTTTTAAAGCTCTCTCTGTTTCCAGCGAGCTCCGGGCAGTTTCCAAGCATCCAAGGCCTGTAGCCTATTGATATCTATGGTTGCTCGTGTTGCCTGGAGGACTCGGCTGAGATGCGGGCCCCGGATACTCGATATTACACTTGCACAGACAGAGAAGCTGTGTCTTCCCCAGGGAACTCATTAATGTAGACAGACAAGGCAAAATAAGAAAATACTATTTTAAAGACGCGGAGGTGGCGTGCGGATATTTTTAACTGATTGCTCAAGGTCACGGAGTCGCTGAACTGTGGATATCTGCAGCCGTTCCAGACCTCCCGCGCTTCCCAGCCCGCCGGCCTGGTTTCCTCTCCTTTCTCGGCTGTTCCCGGCTCTGCTCGTGTCCCGGGCAGCTTGTGCACCCACACGGGCACTAATGCAGATTCCCAGTTTTATTTCCTTACAGCCCAAGAGTCCTTGTGTCTTTGCCATAACAAACTGCTGATTCCGATCTGCAGAGATACCTCTGCCCCCCAAGCAGACAGGCCTCTCCCTATCACTCCTCACCACTTTTATTCCCATTTTCCCCAGTGCATCGTTTCTCCTTGACCTACTTTTATGGGCTAGTTTGGCCACTGACTTCTTAGCCACCTATTCGGGATTGAACGCTGGTCACGGCAACATCATATGGAGTTGGGGCTGGATATCAGTTCTGGTTAACGTCACAGGTTTATTACGAGTTCCATTTTCTTGACAGAAACGTGTCAGAGATTGATGATTTCTGCTGAACAAGATCTTATGCATTTTCTAGTTCAAAAAATGGCTCAAACAGAGAGAAAAGAACACTGCTGCCATTAGTGGTTTATTTTGCCAATTTTTTTTTTTTTTTTTTTGCGTAAAATGTTTGAAAAAATAAACCCACAGGGCCACATCCCAGTAAATCTGAGGCAGAGCCTCTGCCTGCTGAGCTGGCAGAGCTGACTCGCACCGTGGCCATATCGGCAATGTGCCCCATATTGACCAAGGGCAGGGGAGCAGCGACGGGTGTGATTTGTAAGCTTCACTAATTGACTGTTTGTTTATTTTAAAAAACTGCAGGTGCTTAAGTTACTGTTATCAATTAATCATTATAATTTACGGAGCCTGCAAGGTAATTGCTCTTGAGTCATGCCTGCAGGTGTGTCCAAATCTCCCCAGTTGAGCTATAAAGCCATGGAACTGGGTCTTTGGGAAAAAGAAGTGTGCTGTGGCACTGCCTGTTGTTTGTGCAAGCTCTTGTCTTTCTTCTAAATAATCCAGTTCAGGGAGATATCTGCTTGAAGAGCAGGTATTGAAATAATGGACCACTCCTAAAAAGAGATGAGGTGGCACTAAAGGTTTTAAGCAGACTTGCTTACATCTCACATATCTACTTACAGGGCAGCCAGGAGCGACCTTTCCAGGCTGGATCTCAGAGGGCTGACTCTGTATCCTGTGTTTGGGAGTGATGCTTCTGCTCTTACTTCAAATAGATGCTGGGAGAAGGTATGTAATTCTGTTTTCTTAACCTTCCCCTGAGGTTTTCATCTGCCTTCAAGAAAGCATTTCTTGGTATAGCTTACACTATAGACTAAAGCTAATGTCTCTATAAAAAATGATGATAAGGTAGGATCTGAAACCAAGTAGAAGGGTGTCACATGTGCAGGTTGCACAAGATGGCTCAATGCTGTTGAGTACTGCAGGGCTTGTTTGCTGTTTGGACACAGCTGACACATTAACCTCATGGCAAAGAGAGAAAATAAAAATAAATTAAAAAAAAAAGGGAGGAGGATGTGTTCCTTGCGAGCCACATGCTGATGGCTGTGCACTGCTGCCTACTGTGGTCTGTCAAATATGGGGGTCTCGGACCACTGCTCTGATTGATCATCCCATAAACAGCTTTGTCCTCGTCAGAAGGTTCTTCAGGCTATTTTAGTATTGCCTTGGGGAAGTATCCATTAATATTGCTGGAGCACTGGAGTTGTGTGGGTGACAAAGATGCCCGGAAACCATGATAGCGTATAAAATACAATTGTCTTCCATAATACATCATCAATTTGGCTCTGAAAACCTTGCTACACTGAGGAAAAATAGAAATGGGAGGGAGAAAAGAGCCTGGAATCGAAAGCCAGCTGATTTAATCAACAAATATGATGAACGTAATCCTGTTGGAAGTAAGGATTACATCTCAGTAGGGCAATCTAACCCTTCCTCTTTGGAGGTAAAGACCATACATAAAGCCCATGAAGTGTTGCAGTTGTCAGTGGAAGATAAGAGCTTCCCCTGCTGTAGTTCCAAGCCCTTCTCCATGACGCGATGCAGCCCTGTGGTGCAGCGAAGGGCTCCTGTCCTCAGCTCCCCGGTACTGCAGGAAGGAGCAGCCTGCTTGGTGCCTGAGCAGCTCTGCAAACCACCTCGGTGCATGGGAACTGCTGCCTCCTGGCTCCCAGGGAACCATTAAGAGCGGAGGAATCCTCACGTTGTCTCTTTTTGTGCCGTTGCGTCAGGAACCGTGGGCCTATGCAAATATTTTGCAAGCACTTTGGGATCTATCAGGATTAACGATGTTCTGTAAAATATGATTGTCTTCTGTAATACATCACTGACTTGCACTGCAGCATGGGTTTAACTGTCTTCCGTTCCTATATATAAGGAAATAAGCAAAATACTGAGTAGGAAAAGATAAGTTTCATTAACACCATTGACATCACATATATATCTTATAATTGCTACTCTAAAGGTGAAATCAATAGCTACAATTACATGAGGGCTGCAACGTTTCTGAAATATCCCGCATGATTTTTATTTAAGATGAATGTTTCAGGGAATTGGAAAGCTACTGTTTGCATGAGTGATCTGCTTGATTCGCTGTGTATTACTCATAAATCTGTGAAGGGGAAAAAAAGTTATGCTCAACTTCTCTGCTACGAAAACATGGGTGTTAGATTAGTAAAAAAAGGCAAATGTAACAAATGAATGCTATTAGATCTGGCTTTGGTTCTGCTGATTTCATTCTTCAAATGTTTCCAGTCTACTAGCTCAGAGAATCCATCTATTTCTGACATTAGCCTTATGACAGTATTTATTATATTTGGGTGAGGAGGAGGGGAATGCATTAAAAAAACAAATCAAGGGGAGTAACAAGATATCTCTATATACATTCAGTGTAAAGTGAACACACTCTCACTTCAGATGACACTCCAAATGACACTCTTTGTTAAGGCAGGAGAACTTCGGCAAGGTCAGTGCAGGCTTTTGACGGGGCTCGGAGCCGCTTTGGCCTCGGCACAGCGCCCGCTCCGTGCCTGCAGCCTGGGAAGGAGCCTGCCGAGAGGTGCCTTGTGCGGGAGAAGTTAACGCTTGTGAGCCTGCAAGGTGCTGCTGAAACCCCTGGACGGGGCTGGACATGGCACCCTCTGAAAAAGAGCTGTTTAGCTCACTTCTCAACACGAGAAGCGGTCTGGTAGATGCAGGAGGATCACGCATTACTGCAGAGTTGGCTCCTAGCAGTGAGTCATGGCACATTATTGGTGTTTATCAAAGCTTTGGGTCCTTGAACATCACTCACCTGAAATCTTACGTTGTCATTTGAAGTGTGCATGTAAAATACCGTCAGATTAAAATAGTGTAAATGGTCAAGGGGGTGAAAGTCTATGGCTTAATTGGTTTTCAGGTGTCTTTAAAGTTGGGCAGCTATTCAACTTCTTCCCTCTTCCTGTAGAGGAGGTAGTTATGGGTATTTATGGGTAGTTATGTGGTCTGTGAAGGACAAGACTGGGTGGCAAGGTGATTTCTGGTTGCAGATACGTGGTCTGCACAAAAGTTGCTCAAGAGGGGATGCTTTTCAGTGGATGTATGGGTGTAGAGATATTGTATAAATGGGTTTAGGTGCGGTGGCCCAGCTGCATTAAAGTAATCTCTTTTGTCAAGTCCATACTGTTAAGTTTTCCATTCATATGTTTTTGTTGCCTGAAACCACTCATATTTTAGCAGTTGCATAAATATTGTTACCTCTATCAAAGACCTTGAGGCCTCTATTCCTATTTATACTATTGCCAGTAAATGTCATCATTTCTCACATTGTGCAAATGCTACAGTATGTTATGTTCCCATTTTTCAAAGGCAAGGTTAGAGTGAGATGACAAAAGGGATAAGTTAAGTAACGCTATTAAATAAAAGCTAGAGTTACAAGGAGCAGGGGAGCGACAGAACAGCAAGATGAAGAGAGGCAGGGAGATGCTGGTATTTGCATCTGCTTCCTGCAGCAGGAATATTACATCTTCATTTTTGCAATGAAGCCTTTCTGATAGGTCTATGTTTCTCCATCTCCCACTGTGACATTCTGCATTACCCTGTGCAAAAGCAAGTGAAGCCTTGGTTGCTTTTTAACACATCCAGTTCAGGTTTCACAGCTTGGCTCAGCCTCACTGGATCTGATGCTCGGGTTTAAATGTTTAGTGACAGAGACTTAGCAACGATCACTTCAAAACCCACCTTTTTCTTCCATTTCTTCTCCTCTGAGAACTGCCAAGGGTTACCTTGCTGCGGGGGAGAATGTAATATTGACACTAAAGGAGGTCTGAGATACCTTGAATTAGATATTGGGAGATGGGGCTTGTCTGGTCATTGTTCACACGATCATCCCTGGAGGAATATATGTCTGCCCGTGTAAGCAAGAGAGATTAGATCTTAAGGAGAAGAAACCATGGAGCAGAAGCAGGCTACTGCAAGTAGAAGTCCTTTTAGGCACCCTGGTTAGCTCTGCACTTTGCATGAGTGGCAGAATGGACCCAGGGCTGGTGGCATCCCCATTCAGCGTCGATACTGCAGCTGGAGCACGTGAGCCGGCCTTGCCAGGAGAACTGCGAGTGAAAGCTGCGTTCCTGACTCGGGGTCTGTAACGGCCACCAAAGACGCGGTTGTCATCCAGGTCACCCCTTGTGCGCAATTCACAGAACAGAAGATCTGTTCGGTTGGGATCAGTGTGGAGGAAATGATTGGAAAGGAATATGTCCCCCTCGGAAGGTGTATCACTTGGCAGACAAGGATGCGTGTGTGCTATATGTGCTGCAAACTGACAGATGCTGGTCCAAGAATGGGGGGAGGAAGACAAAACAAAACAAACCACTGCATTGTGCACGTCTCGGTCTTGAAGATTAACAAGAGGAGACTGTCCCTGGCCATGATAAGGAACTATTGTCCGTGTAACTGTAACTTCTGGTGCTTCAGCTGCTGTTAAGCTCATTTAGCCAAAGTCATTTAAGGCCCTTGCTCTCTTTCTTTAACCACATCTGCCGAATTAAATTCCATGCACTGACAGTGATGCTTTCAAAAGCTCAGAATCAATTCTTCAATCACTCCACATTCTTAGCTGTGATTAAAAACATGTGTCCCCTAATTAAGCTAACGAGAAATTGTTAATTGGCACAAAGCCCCCCTCTGAGTATGCTTGTTAATGTCACCATCACTTTGACAGGGGAAGGAATATAAATGAAGGGCAGACAGTCCTACCAGCCTTTGGAAGGGGGCTCCTGGCTGTTGGCTTTGTTTCTGAAGGGACAGCCCGAAGGAGGGAGGTCTGGAAGGGGACGTGGGCTCCTGATGCTCGTACTATTTGACTCTTCTTTCTGTCCTCTTTCTGCTTTGCTTTATGAGCAGCAAATTAGCACACTAATTTGATGGTGCTTCAATACCTGATGGTGCCAAGGATAGGCACTCCCAGGACCTGCTCCCTGGCTGCTCACTGAAGAGCTGCGTGAACCTGGGCTCTCTCCTGCCTCAGCCTCAGCCGCCGCGTCCCCAGGCACCCCTGTCCCATTGGAGTTTGGGGACATCTCACTTCTGATGTGGATGAGCTGCGCCAGAGCCTCGAACGAACGCAGGACCGAGCCATGGGGGCCGTCCCCTCCGCTCCAGGGACATGGCCTCATCCATGCAACTGCACCCACATTTCTAGTGTGAGATGAGAGGAGAGCACGTGCCAGCCTAGGCAAGCAAGCGGCAGAGCTCAAAGACACAAGTCTTGAAAGGGAGATAAATCTGACAGGTTGGGTCGCTGCTTTTCCAGCTATCCCGTGCAGAGGAAGTTGAGCATATTTAGTGTCTCACTGTTTAGGATGTGCGCAAGGCAGGAGCAACCTCGGGAGGAGCCGCTCTCCCGTCACCCAGACTGTGAGAACTGGCACCTCGCTGTCGCCATCTGGCCAGGTACACGTGGCCTGGAGCAGCACGCTGCCCAGCAAGGGCTGCAGTCCCCTCCTTCCACCCTTGCCAGATCCCTGAGGGACATTACGAGAGTTACCCGTAATGTTTGAGTGCGGAGCCCGGCTCTTCTCAGTGGATGAAGGAATCCCAGGCCTGGCACAACGCGCACTGCCATATGCAGCAGTGCCAGTGATATTTTCCTTCATCATTTTTCTTCTCTGGTGTTCATTTGAGATATTCCTGTTCCAAGCTCGTGTTCTGTCCAACACGCTACCCAGGCTGTAGCAGCAATAGTTGCCTCTGCTAAATGAATGTTTGCTAATAATGTCTTTCCATCTGGATGCTCATCAGATCTGCTGAGTGTATTTGTCATTTCTTCCATTCCATTTCCATTATAACATAAATAACAGGCAGATTGGAACCCACACTGTCCTGCAGTTTGGCAGTTGCTGTTTTGGCCACACTGCCTTTTATTGAGATATAATCAAGTATGCTCTTTTACCATCCTGGCTTGCAAGGATGAAGCCCAAATGCCTTGATATCAGGTGTGTGTCAATGGCAGTTAAGTTTAAGCCCCTTGCTTATCAGTTATGCATCTTAGGGCTGTGCCTATGAAGCTGCAATGAGAAGAAGAGATGAAACAAGGTGAAAACAGAGCTGCCTTATCAATTGCTTCTTTTCCGGTATTCCAGAGCGGAGTCTTCCTGAGGAAAATCTATCACTTTCATGGCAGATGCCGCCTCCTGTTTCTTTCCGGGGCCGGATACACAAAGTTAAAGTCAGACGCTGCTCTGCGCTCAGATC
>JAWLRI010000933.1:283026-316577 GCA_034781795.1 Crypturellus tataupa | reverse complement strand
TGGCAGATGCCGCCTCCTGTTTCTTTCCGGGGCCGGATACACAAAGTTAAAGTCAGACGCTGCTCTGCGCTCAGATCTCTTGGCAGATGCAAGGCACCTTGCTGACTGCTCGTGCACGCGGCGCGGGGCGCAGCCGGGGGAGCAGGCTGGAGACGCGGCAGCAGCTCCCAGCAGCAACGCTATTTTTAGCATTTATGCTCTTCCTTATTCTAACTGCATGGAATATCGCAGATACCGTGGTAAGGGAAACACTGTAATTTATGCATTTTGAAATGCTCCTTACTCCAGGGTTGCCTGAGCGTTTGTGTACTTGAGAGATTTATAGCCCAAGTGGGAAAGGCATAGGTGGGCCATTAAAGGTTATTTATTGTAGTTCCATTTCTTCGTTTTTGTGACCACTGCTTATAAAACACTTGGTTTAAAAACTCCTGGGGTCAGAACGGCGACCTCGCGCTTCAGTTGGTGCTGCTTGTGTGCAGCCACAGGCGATTTACAGAACAAGGAGGAGTTCAGGAGCGGGGGGACAGGGCACGAGGAGGAACCTCCTCCCTGTTACGAGGTGCAGCGTGGAAGAAGCTGCGCTGTGGACCTGCCAGTCTCTGACATCTGGGAGCTCCAGAGCGTATCGATCTCTGCAGGGAACGTGAAGTAATGTCCACGATGGTTTTGATGCATTACCCAAGCTGCAGCTCTGACAAATACTGGTCTGAAAGACCACATACTTGTTACACCTGCTAACTGCCCAGCTGAAATGTGAGTGAATCCCTGCACACCTGACAGATTTGTCTCTGTTCTGTCTGGGTTTATAAGGACGCCTCACTATGGATCACTCAGGGAAAGGTGTCTCACAAAGACACAGAAAAGCTCATATTTCTGCTCACTGAGGTGTTGATGACACAATTTAGCATGCAGGATCCAGCTTATTTAGAATTCGGTGCCAACTTCATCCCCATCATAGAGCGAATCCTGTTTTACAATTCCCTTGAACATTCTCTAAATGATGGCATCTGAAAACAAGCAGCGCAGTTTATGTGCTGCAACGGTGCTTTTGAAAATAGTTCTTAAAAATATAATCCAGTCACCAGTCAGAGGTGTAGAAATAGTGAGATTGCAGTGACTGGGAACTAGAATGAAGCTGCTGCTGACTTGAGCTTTTTTTTTTTTCTGTTTAGGCTGGGGAGCATCTACTTGTCTAAATCAAAACTATTAATAGGAACAAATAATTTGCCCTGAAACTTGTATTGTACAAATGCTGCCACTTCTCTGGCCTGTGATCTTGGCCTCAGACGCAGATGCGGTGCGTGTACCCATGCCTGCAACCAGCGAGATCTACACGGTCCATTTGTAAGTCAATTTAGAACTTCCCATATTTTAATAATTCAGACACCACCAGGATTTCAGCGCGACACAGAATCTCATTGCACGAACACCAGCAGTTGCCCGGTGATTGTTCATCTGTGATTCAGTAAATGATAGAGAACTGCGAGTTAATGGTAGGCATCTGAAACAGGTGTTTAGGAGAGCTGTAAGTACGTGTCTCCTCTAACGCACTCTTTATAAATTATTTGCCGAGACTTTTAGCTCTGCTATGCCACAGTTCAGGGGGGATGTGAAAAGCTGCCTTTATACGGAGATAAAGTGAAAAGCTTTCATGGTAATAGTTTCCTTTAAAATTAGTTTTACATCTCATCTATTATGAAATGTGAAGATACACTCCTAGCTGCCTCTGAGATCCAGGCAGGCAAGCGTGAGCAACAACAAAGAGCTGCTTTCCATAATTTTCAATCAGCGGGTGCGAGTTCGGTGTTTTCTGCTTTTACGAGCGTCACTGTAAAAGCAGCGACAGGGCAAGCGCGGCTGCTCGGTGCAGCCGTGCAGACCAGGAGGGCCGGGAGGACCCACCGGGATCACGGGACAGGCTGTCCCTGCCGCCGGCTGCGCTCGTGTTGCACCCGCTGATTGCAGGCGCTCCGGGAGGGAAGCAGGGGGTAATTGGGTCTCTGCAGAGAAGAGGCTTCTGGCTGTACTAGCCCTTGGTTCACTTGGTGTGAACCAAGCTGGAGATATTTGGCATCCCAAGCCCAGGCAGAGCTCTCCAGGTCCTTGTTGGGGTTATACTGTGGGCGATCGCTCACTGTTGTCGACCACTAACACTGAGTGTTAAGGCCTTTGGATTCAAACAATTCAACTTCTGTGTGTTTGTTTGTTTTCCTGAAATATTCTTTTCTCTCCCTGTTGGCCCTTCCTGAGAGCTTCTAGTTTTGCTTCAGCTGAAAACCTTGCAACTGCCCAGGGATTCAGGGTCCTACCTGTCACAACAGAAGTCCTGCTTTGTGCAACATTTTCCATCTGCAGTGCCTGAATATACAGCATATAATTCATATTAATTCATATTCATTTTTCCCCATGCTTAGCTCTGAGATACCTGTTGCAGCAGTCCAATGAACATCACAAGCCCCTTTTAAGTCTCAAGCTGTTCTCTGGGGAATATATTTTGCCTTCTAAAGGAATGCAACACAAACTGAAACCGAAGGAAGAACTAAGCCCTGTAGCCCTCCTTGCCAAAGCAGCACATATTTGAAAAACCTCAGGTTTCGTTTCTTAAACTATTTATTCTAGACAGTGTGGGCAGGGCTTCCTTACAGATAACGATCCCATAGGCAAATAACCGGTATCTAATGCAATGATTGAAGTTGCCTTGTTGTTGGATTCGGTTTGCGGGTAGGTGCAGGATGGGCTGCCCTGGCTGAGGCCCCTGTAAACCCCCGGCTGGGGCGCGGGGTCCACGCGGAGCCGGGCAGCGGGTCCGGACATCAGGTCCCACCGTGGTCCCAGGCAAATCCTGCCCTCCCAGCCATGCTCGTGCTCTGGCATCCCCTAACGGCGCTGAACTTCCCTGGCGAACGATCGTGCCCCTCCTTCACGTATTTACGTATAGAATATGTGTATACATGTATATGCCAATATGTAGGCATATAAAAATGTATATTCTTGAAGATAAAGTCTGATTCCTTGGGCGCTTGAACGATCTAAAAGGGTAGATGCCTGTTTTTTTCTTCCTCCCTTTCATAGTCATAATGCATTTCATGATTTCTTTGCTTTACAGCATCCTTTTAAAGTGACACATTTTATCAATTCTCTGGACAATATTGATGTTTTGCCCTTTTAAACATGTCATCTGATTTTCTGATGTCCCTCTCTCGTTCTCCATCCATTTTCTTGTAACGCTTTCATTTGGTGGCAATTTTTCATTGGGTCCCCGAAGGTTTATTCCAGGAGTTACTTCAGGCTCATTTTCCCCCCATTGCATTGACATGAGATCAAACTCCTCAGGTGCACAAGCGGCACAGGCCCTGTCCTCTCTGCAGTCTGATTCAAGTCTTTCATCCTGCAGGGCACATTCACTTGCCTTCAGGATCCGCGGGGATTCCCTGTGGGATCCCGCTTGTACGCGGCGCTCCCGGGCCCCTGTGTTTGTGCCGCGTCGTGACGGGCTGACGTTTGCAGCTCGTGGGCTGGAACATCTACAAAAAGTGGAAGTGCTAATGCTGGAGCCGCTCACCAGCTTTGATTTAGCAAATGAGCAGGATTCCTCGATATTTATAACTCCAAGTGTCTGCTGCTAGGTGGCTCCTTTGGAAGGAAATTCAAAATTATGCTCAGTGTCTGAATATGAGTGTTTCTGTGCATGAGAGAGAGTTTTCCAGTACAGGTCTAAGCAGATCAAGCCTATTTTTCAGTAATTTTGTTTGCAAAGTAAGAAAATATTGAATGTGTCCAAAATAAAACCTCCATATCATCACAAATAGTCTTTCTAGGCCTAAACATGCCAAGGATTACTTAAGAGACAGATGATGTTCAGCTGCATTATTGTAGCAGATGGATTATTATGGCAGCCTGGATGGCAGGAAAAGGTAGACTTTACCTCCAGACTTAGCAGATGTCAATTTATATTAATGAGCAAAGGCAAAACAAAATATATTTTATTTTCCTTGTAACCTGTCTTAATTGTAAAACATCTGCATAGATTATATCTTATTCCAGATGTTTAACAAATCATGTGAGCAAACAACTCACATTTTTTCTCCCACTGAGCAATGGCTAAAATTAGGACTGATAAAAATAAAAAAAGGTGCTGCCTTTCACTTTACTTTAGAAAAGTCTATATTAAATTGTGATTTTTTTAGTACTATAGTGTGCTGAAAGATGCAGTGAGACAAGACTGCTTGTCACATATTTATGAGCTTACGAACCTTTTGCTGTCCCTTTTGTTATTCCTTCCCTTGGCAGTGCAGTGAGACTCTGAACTATGAATTAATGCAAAAAGGATGAAGATTTACTTGCTAGTCCATATGTCCAGGCTGCTTGGCAGTTCATGAATGTCACTGCTGGAACTGGGAGAAAGAAATTGTAGAAATGTAAGGCACCGAGTCAGTCACTGTTGCCAGCTTACTAGAATACATATTGAATAGTGATAAGTAGCAGATAATGGACATTAAGATTTTAACTTATATTTTTCTTTATCTACACAACAATCTATAGATGCATTTCCTGGGGAAAAATACAATATATTTCCTATACAGTTTAAAATCCTAAAGCTAGAGAGCTTCTGGTTGGCCTTTCATGCAAATATGCAGGAGCTGAACAGTGACTCAAAACTATTCAAAGAATAATTATGGCATCATGAGGGGCTTGGGGGTGTCTTTCATGTATGATTCTTCAGAGCCCTTTCTGGGAGCCAGCGGCTTAGCGGAGCTGTGCAAGGCACAGGAATGTCCTGGTCACTGTGCAAAGGCAGAAGTTCACCCACTTATGGAGGATGTCTGTAGAGGTTGGTAGAGCAAATGCAGGTGCATATCTGTATATGCACACACGTGCAGGTGTATACGTGTGTTTTTATATATATTCATGTATATAAATGGGAGGTCTCCGCTCAAATACCTTGAAACAGCACGAAGCTGCCCACACGCTGACCGGTGTCCAGCTGCGTGGTTGAGTTGGTGCAGGCCGTTCCCTAGGCTGACACTCACCTTCACACACCAAGTTAGTTCAGGTTGGAACATATTTGGCGTGTGCTGCCCTAGAAGAGAAGCCGCAGCGTTCGCCAGAGGTTGGCCTGTGCATTCCTGCGCGCCCCGGCCAGAAATACATCTTTGTTTAATTTAGTGTGACGTGATTGTTGACTCAATTGCAGGTCAGCAGCATACCCAGAAAGTGGTATAAATCTTTCTTCTGCAGCATGGGGAAGAAAACAGATGGACACTAGAGTATATTAATGTTCATTCTCCTTGGGAATCAATAGGAATCTATATTTTATAAATGGGTCTGCTAAACACAAGAGAAAATTCATGAAGCAGAGAAAGAAAGAGGGAGAGAATGAAAAGCCAGCTAATTCCTTTCAAACGTCTGATTATTATCCACATCCTCGGGACATGTGTCCATTGAAGGCCTAGCGCAGCAGAAGGCAATGCTTCTGCATTTAATTTCATTGGGACTGATTGCATTAGCTATGCAGAAACATCAGGGCCGATCCCGTTATTTATGGAGTACCCTCAGCGCTAAATGACATTTATCACTTCTAGGTACAAAGCTTCTGTTCCCTATTCAGATGCTACTAATAGCAATGGGAGTCTCCTGTGAGACGGTTAGGAGCTGAATCAGGTCTGTGATGAGCAATTCAGTATAGCAGGTAAAGGAGCATGGGGTGGAGAAGACATTCCAGAGAAGAGGAGGCTGAAGATGGCTCTCGTCATTTGGAGGGAATCTAGTGGGAATGGGATTTGGTGGGATTCAGTGGGAATAGGATGTAGGAGGATGCAGGTGAATGAAGGCTTGAAGTGCAGCTCCTAGGAAAGAGTGGAAAGAGAAATCCACTGAGGATGCGGTGAGGCCTACAGGAGAAAAGGGGCAAGGGGTGAGGAAAGAAGCTGAAGAATGAAAGATAATGGGGAGGAAAATGGACAAGTAAAACAAAAATCAGACAAGAAGCCAGTCAGAAAACAATGCTTGCAAATGCAGCTGTGCGTGGTGTGCGGTCAGGGATGTGCTGCGCTCGGTGGAGCTCAGAACTCACTTTGCCTCCGTGAGCTCTTTCCATCTCCGCAGCCCTGGCGCCAACCAGGGTGATGGGGCTCCCTTCTCTGCTCGGGCTTCCCCATCAGATATTTCGGGGAGCCCCTTTGCTGCCCCTGGGTTGCACCCAGCCAAACGGCCCCTTGATTGTGCTTTCCCCCCTCCCATTTCTTCAATGGGGGAAGAAAATAAACAAATAGAAAGAATCATTGTGCATAAAATCGTGACTGTATTTCCATAAAGAAATAGAATTAGAGAACGATGGAAATGAGAAATATTAGCCTATAATACCACATGCTTCATCAAAAACCCAGCCTTGCAAAATGACAGCAGACATCAGTAATTGCCAAAACACCAGCTTTATTTATAGATGTGAAGGAGAGATAAATGCGCTACATACAAATTCCAATTAAGGCTAAGCCAGGCGACTTAGAGAGCTGCTCTCGGCGGCAGCGGCTCCGCACTGCTCCTCGTCCTGGTGACTCACCTACGATGATTAGAAAATAACACACGGATACTGTATGCATATGCTGCCTTCGCAGAGCAGTTGCACTTGGCTGCTAATGGAAAACAAAATTCTCAGTCATACGGCAAAATGACCAAAATTCATCCCCCTTTGCTGGTTTTTCTTTAGAGTGATTTGACATTTCATGCTTCGGAAGGCCATTAGCATCTGCGTTGCTGGCCCTGGCCCTGGGCCTGGAACCAGCTCTGGTGTCGTCAGTGTATCCTGAAGTTGGGAGAGGCAGGATAGCAGTTTCGGGATCTTTCCAGCTCAGTTTGTATCAGCAAGGGAACGCAGCGCTCGGAGCTCAGCGGGGAGGCCGTACGAGATGGAAATGCCCATCAGCTGCAGAGGGGCGGCAGGGGCTGCCCTGCTGGGCATCGCTTCCCGAAAGCGGGATTAGATCCAAGAACACTAAGGTCCAGGAAGAATATTCTCCCCTGCAAGACTGGCAAGAGTCGATGTCCCCAAGAAACCCCGTAAAGCCACGGCTGCCGGAGCGAGAGGAGGCTTGGTTTGACCTTACAAACAGTTACAGCCGGGTCTGTTTTGCCACCGCAATACAAATTATTCTGTTTACAGCAGGATAGGAGCGTTTGTTAGACCAGCTTCTGCAGAGCATTCGCGATCCTTCTGCCGTGGGTTGCTGGAACGATCCATTGCCACAGCTGTGATAATGGAGGGCTGCAACCAGGGACTCAGCATATTTATTTTACATTTTCTCCCAGTGTAACCTATTAGTAATCCCATTTAATTACGAAGACCGTGGTAGTCGTATATACAGTAAAAAATCCAGGATTCTCTTTTGCCTGTGCTAGCAACTTAGAAAGTTTGCTAAGACAAATGATCTAATTCTTGCCATGCATCAGTTTATTCATCTCTATAATGGCTGCATTAAACCTACTATAAAGGACTATGACACAGATTAATAGGTACAGTACCTGGCTGCAGCACAAGGGTGATGAAACAAAAACTTGCTAATCCTTTAAGGAAATATTTAGCAACAATGCAGAATATGCATTCTTTGTGCTACAAGGTAATTACTGTGCAACACGGCTGTACAGCCAAATCAGTCAAAGAAGCAAACAAAGAGGAGGAGAAATTGCTGCGCTGCTGCTAAGGGGGCTCAGCGAAGTTTGGAAACCTTGTGTTTTTTAGAGGGTCTCATTGAGGGAAACCCATTAGCTCTGAGATATCATTTAGATCTCCTCTTAAAGTGATCCGAGGCTTTAATCATTATCCCGAAACCACAAAACCGCTCCAGACACCCAGCAGCCTCATTGAAAGACTTGTCAAGACCGAAACGGTAATTCACAAATTCACTAAAATTCCCTGCTCCACTGAGCAATGTGACAGCTCTGCCGACCGCAGTAACATTTCTATTCAAACTGGCTTTGGTGCTGAAGCTATAAATATCCCTGCAATATTTCCTGCTTCAGAACATAAAGACAGCTTTACAGCGCTGATAAAATAGAAATTACTTTCTCTCTGAGGTCTTGCTGGAATTTTAATGTCTGTTTTGCAATAAAGCAGCTCCTACACAATTCGATTTGAGGGAAAGAAAACAAACGGTCTAATTTAGTTACAGTAATGACTCCTCTTGTGTTGTTGGCCAGAGCTGGAGCAGTGGTTTGTGGGGCTGTTAAAGCTCGTAGTGGTGAGCACAGTGATGATTTTATAGTAATATGATTTTTTTTTTGCCCTTTAAATATATATAGCACTGTTTAATTACAGGTATGGAACAACAAGGACCCAAGAAGAAAAAGATCATTAAAGTTTACAACCTCTAATAGTCTTTCTGTAAAAATTACTTGTCATAGCTGTAAAAATGGTGACCAAGGATGACACATACTTAAAAAGGTTCTTGAATTGAAAAGAAAAATTGCAACTACTGGACTCATCAGTGTTGCCTTTAATTATTCCATAAATGTCACCCTGGCTCTTGTTAGCTCCTTCAAAGGAAAGAAAAAGGCTCAGGTTCATTTTCTATGGACTCTAAATTCTCCTTTTCATCTGTGGGTTGGAAATGGAAGACTGGGGAAGAGACCAAGAACAATTAAATGAAGGGGGAGTGGAAATAATGATTCTGCATTTGCATTGCGGGCACACAGCAGGCAGATTGCCTTGGAGCACAGATGCTAGTAAATATTTTTAAACACTAACCAGAGTCAGACTTGATTATCTGACACAGGAAAGATGCTGCTGGATGTTGAAGGGAAAGTCACAACGATTCCCAAGCCAAGGGAGAGCAGCAGGGTGGCTGGGAGAGCTGCTTCCCACTGCCCTTCTGGGTAGGTAATAAATATTTATATGCGTCTGAGGTTCCTGAACTCAGAAAACAGTAATTTCTTCCCCCAAAATTGGTGTTAGCTGATTTCTTCAACATCTTCCTGCTTTTTTTTTCTTATTCTCCTCTGATAAATTCCAACCTTAATAAATATGCATAGGTAAAGAGATCAAACTTTTACATTTATTTAGTGTAGAGGAATCATTTTAGTTGGTCTTTAACTGGTTGAAAAAAGGTGTGTGGGAGATGGGGGAGGAAGAGAAGCTTTTGGGGAAGCGAGCCAGCTTTGGGTCTAGTATTAGCCCAATGGAAAGCAGTGATGAGCAGCATCCTTATGGTCTGAACCTGGGTGTTCTGAGTGGAGCATCCACCTGGGTGCCTGATGAAGGGCAAGTTCCTGCTAAAGGTTAATGACAAAAACGCTCTGCTGTGCATGTGAACCTGGAAACTTCTGTAGCCTCAAATGTAGCCTTGTTACCAGCACTTATGCAGATAACTGTGTGTGCAAGCTCGTTTTTGAAGACCATGCTGTCTAATGTGTCTTATATTTTATTCTTGCTTTGGTATAAATCAGGAGTAGTTCCGCTGAGAAAAGTGGCCTTAACGGTAAAAAGCACTTGTGAGCATTTGTAAGATGAAAATGTGGATGAAATGGAAGAGGTAGGGAATGTGCTAGAGAGAAAAGCAATACGGAGAAGTAAAAGTTGACTTTTCCTTCTCGCTTGTGTTTGGTTTATTTGTTTACTGTTTAGACTGCAAGCTCTCTTTGCATGCATGCAAAATGGCTAGCACACTTCCAGGCTCGTATAAATAAATAATAACTATTTAGAATCTTTTAAAAGATACATAAGTGTATTTCTTTTCAGAAATATAAGCTAAAGTTAATGAAAGACTGTAGTTTTTATCTCAATGACAAAATGGCATTGGAACAGCTGTGTGGGACTCCAGCAAAATAAATTGCAAGAGTGATACATTATTTCTTTTTAAGAATTAGCATCTATAATACTGCAATGAATAACTGATTTATAGATTTTTTAAAATATCCCTCTATAATTTTTTATTTCAAAGGAGAACATATAATGATCCCTTCCAATGTTTTAGAATAATGTGTTATCAGGCGGCTTCTACAGAATTGTATTTTTCATACTAGCGGTTGTAGTTTCATGCAGCAGGGAAAAAATAATAAGATGTTAGGAAAACCTTTTGAACAGACTTTTATTACTGAAGAGTCTTTACTGCAACCAAACATGTAATTGATTGGGGAAATAAAAATATAAATCATGCACATTCCACGCAGAAAGGTTTTTTATGTTTAAGTGGCCGTGGTGATTGCTGCACCTCTAGATGTAGCACTGGTGGATGGTTTTACTCTGGAACGTTTTAAACAGTCAAAACAAATCCTAAACTCAGAAAATAGAGCCGTATTTGTATGTTGAAGAAATACAAAGAAAAATCTGCACTGAAAGCTATTTTTTAGGGATTTTTTTGTTGTTGTAGAGACAAATAAGATGAATAGATGCCTTTGGATTCTTTGGACTTGCTGTTGACTTCCAACAAGTCCTAGCACCCACCTTGCTGTTTTGTGGGACTGGGGCCATACGTAGGATTGTCAAAAGTAGCTGGGGTATAAAAAGCTGCAGATCAAAAAGGTTATCAATAATGACGATATATAAATTTATGATGATGAATTTATGATGGAGAGGAGAAAACAGCTGCAGAATCTGACATATTTTTCAAGGTCAAAAAAGCAATGGTTTTCTGCAATCATTATAGCTAATGTTAAAGTGGGAAGGCAAATAGACCACATGTGTGTCCAAAACGTGTGTAGGTCCTGTCATGGCAAAGGGAAGCTGCGGGTGTTGTGGTACTCATGGGGAGCACTGAAATTCCTTGGTTTTCTACCAGTTCTGCTTAATACGGATGTTCAAGGCTATCCAACCAAAATTACATTTAGATTGCTTTACATTATACAGTAAGTGGCAAATCATCACTGCTTCCTTTGACATTCAGTGTAATAACATTAACCATGATGAATTTCCTTTTACTATTCATGTGGTCTCCATACATTATTTCAGCTGAATTCCATTGTAATGTAGCATTAATTAATGCCTGCTGCTTATCAAGTGTTACCCGTTTCCACTTTCCATCCCATTGCTTAATTCTTGAAGAATTGCACATAGAAGTGCCACAAAGAGTGTAAGCCGTCCTGGGGCACCTTCAGAGGGGATAAGAAATCAAATTACCTTTGCAGTGCCAGTTACCATCTCATAGTCCTCTATCATACGGACAATATTTTCTTCTTAGGCTAGCAATAAAGTCATGTTTGCTCAAGCGCTGCTCTTTGGACTGAGAGCAGAGCAGAAGGCTGGTGTGCACCTGATCTCTAGGCTTGGGTTCAGTTGGTTATACCCACCTAAACATGACCCAGTGGGCAGCAGACCTCATCTTCCCTTCTTGTTTTGATCTGATGGACAGAGCAAACTGGGCCCTGGCTCATGGTTTGAGCTCAGAGGCAGTACATTTATTCTGTAATGTCTGCAGGAGCCCTGCCCTCCTGGTGATGTGAATTTAGCTTGATTTTCTGTACTTTTCCTGCCAGAACACACCATCCTCCTGAAAGGTAGGGATGAGGCTCTTGTCCCAGTAGTTGGCTGGCCCCCCCTGCTCTGGAGTTCCTATTTCCGTCATGTTGTCCATCCTTGAAAGACCTCTGCTGTCCTTCTGCAGTGATTTATGGCACCAGCTGTTCTCCGGGAGGGAATGCCGCGTTGTGCCGGTGATGGATGGCCGGCACCTCCAGACCAGCGCACACGGAGCGAGGGGTGTCCGGAGCCCCGGACAGTGGATCCCCACAACCACCGCAGCAGAAGAGTTGGACCATGTAAATGCCTCTAATAAGCATAATTTAAACCCTTGGTTTTCTTTTTATAGCAATTTCATTTTCAGTGTTTTATATTCCAATTTTCCACCTTTTAGTCTTGCTTCTTTCTTCTCTGCTGCAAAACCCTAGCTCGAATGGGAGGGCAATTACGAGGCAGGCATGTAGTTCTTTAATTGAAACACTTATAGGTGTACACTTAAAAACTATAAAGACTTTTATGGAATAGCAATGCCTTAATAGGTTTTTGTGTATGTACATTGTAACCTAATTCCGCACTCTTTTAGCATTGCTAGGGGAAGCTGTTAATTTATGACTACAATGAGCAATAAAGCCATAATAGTAATCTAAAGGTGCAATTTCCCTTGTTTAGGGGGCATTTATCGTTACGTATTAAAACTATAAATACATCAAGATACTGCAGAACTGATCTATACAAAATGAAAGATAAAATCTCTCCACTTTAAAATGTGCTTTTTTATTCAGCAGAAAAACAGCCACTTGTTTATGGTGAAGAAATATCAAACCCCAACACTTGGCAGGAATAGTACCAAGAACCGAAGAGAATTTAACTGATCCCCTCTGTAATTTAATCTGTTACCATATGTATAAGGCAGGAAAGCAAGAAAGAATCTTGTTTTAATGATCAGCCTGATTCATACACGCTGAGAGCTACCCAAACGTGGGCAGAACTGGAGCACTTGTAGCACTGCTTCCTTCCTGGGGTAGTTCCTTTATTTCACTCGTATTGACGATGTCCTGGGTCTCGGTCTGTTCCTCATCTGTTCCTGCCCTCTCACTGCTCTGGCTCCGAGGCCCCGTTGCTTTCGTGGCTGCATCCAGCACATCCCGTGTGCCCTGGATCGCGAGGGCTGCAGCCAAGTACATCTCGACTGAGAGGAAATGGGCTGCGGATTTCACTTTGGCTCTTCAGAGAACCAGAAACGCACTGCAATAAATAAATAAATAGAAATCACTATTTCCAGTATTGACTCGAATGAACATTATAGCCAAGATGTTTTTACGTGAGTCCCATGGAGTTAATCTCCCTTATTCCTTTGAAGTCCATGAGAGCCGCCTATCTGCTCTTCCTCTTCTTTGAGCCCTGCTGCCACAGACTCCAGGTATTAAGCAGTTTACAGCCATTATCTGCTGTAGAGATCTCTTTCCGTAGGGATTTGGATCTGCAAGTAAAAAAAAAACCCTCTTTCTTGATGCCTTTCATGGAGCAGATCCCAATGGGGTGAGCGAAGGGGCTGGTGCCAGTGGCCAGGCCTTCCCGGAGGGCTGTCCTGCTTCGCCCAGGCCTTGGAAGCCTGAGATGTTTCCGAGAACAACGAGTTGACAGACTTGGCAAAACACTTTTTTTTTTTTTTTTTTTTTAACGAGTCAGAATGAGAAAGGGTGACAGGAAGGGATAATTACCTTGTCTGAGGCAGGTCTGCGGCAGACACGGTGACATTTCAGAATCCAAATGGCTTTGTTGTGTTGTGATGGGGAGGAGGATGGAGGGCAGTGCTCCCTGACACCGCAGCCCGCAAACAGCCTCCCCGCGCGGCAGCGGAGCCCGTTCCCGCGCCGAGGCCGCTTCCCCTCCGCGTGCGGGGGCACCGCTGGCCGTACCGGAGCTCCCATCCCGGGATGCTGCATCACTGGGATTGCTGCATCACTGGGATTGCTGCTCCCGGCTCCGTGCGGATCCGCTGCCGTTGTCCCCTGTGCGGGCAGGACAGCGCGGCGGGCGGCCCCACTGAAGGAGCATTCCCATGTCCTGGTGCTTATCCAGGCTGCCCCAGCCGAGGAGATGATGCCTCCTGGAAATACATCAGCAAAATGTCCTGGCTGCAGAAAGGAAAGGAACAGGACAGAGGGGGAGACAAATCAAAATGCCACCAGGAGACGGCCCTTATATGTCACTCATTATGTGGCTAACCTGGGCTTAATCTTTTTCAGCTATTGAGAAGGATCTGCTAATGTTTCTCAGAGTTAATTACACAATTCCTTCTGGAAAGACCAGGCTTGACTCAGCCAGTGATTGAGCTGATCAATACTTTTAAATACGTCCAGGGTTTTCTCTTTCAAAAAGCGCATGGAGGAGGTGTGTGCGTGCTTGCTCTGTTCCTACCTGCTTCAGTTTCAGACTATTCATTCAAACCTGCGTGAGGAATGTGCGGTTTGGTGTCTCTTTGCATTCTCCTACCTGCTGTGCCAGGATAAGGAGTCCCTGTAGACGAGACAGTCCCAAGGAAGTTATTCATGGACCTGAATTCAGCCTGTTCTTGTTTTTCAGGGAATCAGCAGGGCTGGAAGCTGCTCTGGAGCGGCCCTGGGCACTCAGTAGACATGCAAGGAAGGCAAGAAGGAGCCCCAGGACAACGGGCAGCTGGTTCACCCGTAGGCACCCCGGCTCCCGCAGCCCCGCGCTCACCGCTCGCAGGGTTCCTCTCTTCTAACCCATAGAACACGGTTAATATTTCAGGTAAAGGTTGTGTAAGAACGGATTGATTGAATGTTCAGGCAGCGCTTTGAGACCTTCTGCAGCGAAACTGTTTCCGAACAAATCCGTGCTGCCGTCAGTGCTTTCCTTCCCCTGTTTCCTGGCACCAGCCTCTCTGCTGGAGCTGTAAGTTTTCCTGAGAGGCGAACGCTCGAGCTGAATTTACAAGCTGCAGTACAAAAAGGTCCAAAGGAAGTAAGCCGTACTTTAATAAAACAAATACAGAGAAAATCTGCATTGTTTTCCAAATAGCCTTGTAGCACAGCTCGATTGCTTTTCCATTTCGCATGCCTTAATGCCCGCATCCACGACCCCTTCCAATTCCTCCTTGCGAGCCTGGTGGCAGCCAGGCCGTCATGCCTCCTTCCCAGACCGTGCCCAGCGGTGCCCCCGGTTTGATGAGCAACCAGCTGCTTGGCACGAGCCTTGCCAGCTCAGCAGTTCTGCCTCCTCTTCCCTTGAGGAAACCGTTCACCTTATCACCAAAGAGAGGCAGGGGGAAAAATTCCATCTGTTACAGCTCAGAGCTAGGAGCTTCGTAATTGTGTGAGTACACAGGCTGCATATCAGATTTTTTTTTGTTTTAGGAAGCACTTAGGGAGCATTCATTCTCCTTTTATTGTTATTCTCTCCCTCGCAAGTGACCGTATTTCATCTCCTCTGAGATGCACTGCAAGGATTTCGGAGCAAATTTGTGGCTTAACGATGCCGGGGAGGTGTTTAGCACCACGGGTGCATCCTGGCACAACTGTGCAGTGCCGCAGAGCAGCACACAGCACGGTGCCCATGGCACTGCCCTCCTGGGGCACCTGCAGGAGATGGCCCTGACCAGCAAAGCCTTGAATGAGTGCGACTCCAAGATAACTTCAGTGGGATGGCAGAGGGCTGCAAAGTTCTCTGACTTTCCTTGATTTCTGGATTAAGTTCTACTGAGCGGTGGGCAAGAAATGGATATTTTTCTTAGCGTGTACTTTTTTGTATTGACAAAGCATGCTTTGCAGAAGGACCCTGGAAGACAACGTTATCACATGTTGTCTATACTATGTCCCGTGACTGATCCTCATGGCCACGTCTCTTAGGAAGTGCTTGTTCTCCACATGCAGTCTTAAGGAGCACCAATCCCGCGCTCTTGGGTTCCTAAGGCGAGGCTGATCAGCTGCTTCAGTTCTTCTTAACTCTGCCCTTTGTGGTTTGTTTGGCTTTTGCCTCCAGATACTACCTTCTGTCCCACCTTTCGCCATTAGACTAAAAAGTACTTTGTACCTGGTGCACTCGGGTATTTAAACAGCGTGACCAAAATGCTTTCCGCTCTTCCCTTTGGGAAGCTGATGAGATTGATCTCCATGAGTCTCTCGCTGCAAGGCGCAGTTTTAAAACCCGGGAATTGAACTTGCTGCTTCTGACCTCGTGCGGCCACCCCGAGCCGGGTCCTGCCCCGGGGTTGGAGACAGGCACCTCTCCGAAGGTGCCAGGTCTGCAGGTCAGCCCGTACTTGCAGCCAGCCGATGGGCTGGTAGAGCTCTGCCTTGTCCTGTCCTCCTGCCTTTACCCCTGCAGCATCACCTAAAACCAGGTTTGCAAAAGGCCTTACTGCAATATATGTAGAAAGGGCCTGGACTAAATATCTCCCCCACTCCCCTATGGGCTTTCATTTCTTCTAGTTTATTCAGACCTCAAATTGAATAGCAAGTGGTTCTGCATTATTTGTTTTTACTGCTGCCAAAAGGGAAAAAAATCATAGAATAAACAGTGGGATGTTTGCAACCTTCTTCTATTAGGCAGATTGAATAAACTGACTCGCAGCTGATTGTTTTTCCTCAGATCAGTCAGTGCCATTGCATTTTATTTATTCAATTTTATGTATGTATTTCTGAGGGTTTTGTTTTGTCTTGGATTTTTTGTAATCACGTCTGGCGAAGGAGGTAGATTACGACCACCCCGGCCTTTCCTCAGCATCAGGACAGAGTTTATGGGATCCTGGTCCTGGGGATAGCAAACAACAGAACGAGGGAGGATTATTAGCCAGGGAATGCAAATTATCGTTAATTATGAGCAGCTTTGGGGCTGGCTGCCCAGGTGAGCTGCCTGCCCCACGGCCGCGAGGCTGCCGTGCGGGACGGGCGCGGGTTGCAGGATGGGTTCCCGGGATTGCAGACGGGTTCCCGGGATTGCAGACGGGTTCCCCGGATTGCGGACGGGTTCCCGTTGCTGCCGGGAGCCGCTCAGCGCTTTGTGGGACTCCATCTTGTGCCCACTGATGGCAAAAGCAAGTTCCGTGAGCTCCAGCATTGCAGGATCCGCTCTGCCTTCATCTGGGTGTTTTCTCCCTCTTGTGCCTTACGCTCATCAGCCGACCCCGGTGCGTGGGCCCCGCAGAGCCGCGCGCTGCAGCGAGGGGCACGCACAGCTGCCCTGCTTTGTTTCCCCCCTTTTTTCCCTTTCCCTTCCGTGCTGTTAGCTTTTAAGTGCAGGGGGGAGGCAGTTATTCTGCAATATCAACAACTGCTCTCCAAATAATAGTGTCCTTGCTGGTTTTCTTAGAGCAGGCTGGTGCTGTGTGGCGTGGACGATCAGAAGGACCAGCAAAAAGAAAGTAGGGGCTTTCGGTCGTGCTTCACAAGTGCAAACAGGTTGTGATTGCTTCCTCTATGCAAAGGCACACTAATTGCAAGAACAGTCATTAATTATGTATGATGTGCACAGTTCAGTTGCCAAAAAAATATTTTTGGATATAGTTAACCAGCCTATTGCTTTATCTTACAGTCACAATTATTTTGCACATTATGGCTTTTTAATGAACATATGGCACTACGGGAGCTAATGCAAAAGCGTTTTTTTTTTTCTAAAACTAGAGAAGTTATTTTGCCACTAGTTACAGTAGATGTTATTTACGCCGCACCCCAAATATCTCATTTTCACAGCTAAACATTTTGGTGTGTGGAAGCAAACAGTGACGCCGGCTTCTCCTTCGCATCTGTGTGCACGTTGCTTGTGTCGGTGCGGGAATAGCGAGCGCTCCGGGCAGCCTGACCGTGAGGGCGGTCGCTGCTGAACCTGCTGCTGGATCCGGGCCATAAGCTCCACCGATCCGAAACTCATCAATGTGTTTTCAGCTGGTCTCCAGCTCCCAGCAAGGAGGGAACCTGTTGGCCTCTGAAATGTCTTCAGCCATCACGCTTTAGAATGAACATCCTCAAAGGATTACACTGCTGTTTTTATTCCATAGCACATTGTTTTAGAGCTGCTCTCATAAACATATTGATTTTTTTTCTTTTAAAGTTCTCTGCGTCAAAGCACTTCTTTAATCAAAAGTAAATTATGTAAAGGCCATTAGGGTCAGCCCGGCTCGCAAAATGAGAACTGCAATACATCATTTATTTGTAAATGTCAGTGAAATCCGCGGATCGATACCCCTCTCCGTGCGGATGGTATTTGTTGTTTTATGGGAGCCCCGTGGCAGCCGCCGGGGTCCGCGGGGGCCACGGCCGGCGCCTCTCCCTGCTCTCCGGAGCCGCCTCCGCGTCGCTCCCAACGTGGAGCCGGTCCCTGCGCTCCCACCCAGGGCCCTGCGTGGACATGGAGGAGGATGGAGCCGGCAGACAGCATCTGGGCACGGGTTTCGCTCTTAAATATTCAGAGGAACTTTTATGAGGGATGGGATTGAAATTTAGAGATTTTGCTGCTGCTCCGTGGAAAAGATGTTTATAAAAAAAGATGTTTATAAAAAATAAGTGCGCTCCATTCCCTTCCGCTTAGGGGATCGTCAGAGATTCCGCTTTACAGTTCAGCTGCTGGGGAGAGCTCAGTCCTGCTTGTGCATTGCAGCCCACATGCTCCGGCCCCTTCTCCTTTCTGCCTGTAAATGAAGTAGCTGGACCCGGCGCCGTGCTGAGGAGGTGGGAAGGCGCCGGTAGGAAAAGTTTGTGGTGTCCTCTTGAAACGCTCTGTGAACCTTTACCTGCCCTCGCGTGAGCCGTCCAGCTTGCCGGGCTGAGCAACGTCCCTGCTACGTGCCCGCTGGCAAGAACAGCGGCGTTGGCCTGAATTCTGCACCGGATTTGGGCAAAGAACCAGGAGGGAAAATGGTCCGGGGCAGAGCGGGTCTGTCGGGAACGCTGGAACGAGGCGCACGCCGGGGGCGGACGGCACCGCGGCCGGGTCCCCGGGGGCTGCGCCCGGGTGCTCACTGGCTGGACAGCCAACCCGGGGTAATTAGGGGTGTCGGTTAACGAAGGCAGATGCCAAGCGGCTGCTCCAATTACCGCGTGCAAGCGGTGAGGAGCGGGCGAGGAGGGGAGCGGGCCGCGCTGCGCTGGGCTGCTCCGAGCAGGCGAGGAAGGTTAGCCGGAAAATGGCTTTCCCGTTTCCAGGAAACCCGGAAAATGTCTTTCCCGTTTCCAGGAAAGCCTCGGGTTCAGACCAAAGATAATTCAGAGAAGCAACACTTGGGGGTAGCAAGTGCTGCGGCAAATGGTTCCCTCGGAGAGCCTTCAAAACCCGTCCTCGAGTCCCGCGGGGGTGAGGAATCCTGTGAGAGAGGCCTTTCGGAGCGGGTGGAAATCAGGCACGGATATTTTGGGAGCAGAGAGAGCGACTTTGCATTATTATTTAGGAAAAGATTTTTTTAATCAGCTCTGCAATCAAAACAGGTTTAAATCAGGGTGACAGCCATGCACCGCAGCTGTAAATCCTGCAGCCCTCGTGGGGGGAAGCCTTGTGGGTTTACCAAAAATTTCCCCAATTTGCCTGTGTTTCTGAAATAGAAAAGGAGAACGAAAGCAGGTTAAAAGCCAAAAACTGTGATTTCACACAGGATAAAGCATCAAAAGCTTACATGAAGTTATCATAAAAAAGAAAATAAAGATTTTGGAACAGCTTGGCCTGGAACAATATTTCAGGCATGGCTAGCTGTTAAAAATAAGCTAATTCAGAAGAGGCACATTTAAATAAATATAATGCAAAGACATAATGGCACAGATAATAGTTTTGAATGGGGAATTCTAATGACTTCGAGGGCATTTTACAGGGCAATTAATACACATGAAAATGCTGCTCTATTCAACTGATGGAAAGAAAGGAAAATAAAATAAAATAAAGCGGGCAGAAATAAAAAAGGAGATGGTCGTGACTAGTAAAAATAGGGTTTGATTTTTCTTTTCAATAGGATCACTGCTTACAAACATAATAAAAGGAAAAATAAGCATGTCAGGTTCTCTAATGCAGCTTGTAAAATCCCGAATGATTAGTTTCTAAAGAGGGGCAATTAGGCGCCTATTGCATATGCATGGGTCTTCCGCGGAACGGGGCTTTCTCGGCTCCCTTTTGCTCCTTCTCCACAATCTAAAAATATATCTATCGCCATTAAATCTCAAGCGACATTCTGTTGAATTCATGAAGGGGGATTGCGGCCTGGACTCTCTTAAGAGATGATGAGGGTTTATTGCCTCAGCAGATGTGAGCAGAGAGGGCGGGTGAACGGCTGCGCATGGGGAGAGCAGGACCGAGGGGACGGAACGGGCTTCTTGCGGGTCGCTGGTGGAGCCCATGAAGGCTGCTGGGGCCTTTTCTGACTAAAAAGAAAGCTGGTTCCTTGTGACAGTGTCTTGCTGAAGCCAACTGTCCTGGGCAGCTCTAATCAAGGTGCATTTTTTGTCTTTAATGTATTTTTCGTCTCTAACGTGGATTTTCCTGCTGCTGCACAGCCACGTGTGCGTCGCAGATACCCAGCAGAGCCATCGCATTAGTGGAAGGTGACGGATGAGCGCGCGTGGTGCCGTGCAAGGGCTGCCCTGATCCGCTCCATCCCGGAGCCGCGTGCAGCCCGCGGAGCCAGGCAGGGACATGGGCCGGGATCCGGCCGCCCGCGCTGCCGCCTCTCCCATCCCTGCGTTGGCCCTTGGCGGGTCCCCACGAGGACCCCGAGCGGCGAGATCGGGGCTTGTCCATTGGCACCGGCGCTCACAGGGTCCCCGGGGTCCATGAGCTATAACACCCGCTCGCCCGCGCCTCTGCCCATCTGCACGGGGGCGCGAGCCGCCGCTGTCCTTGAAAAGCAACTAGTCCTGATCCTCTGCTGCGTGTTTTAAACGTATAAATAAATATTACATATGCTAACAGATGGTTCATTAGCCAGTTGTTATGGCAATCAGCGTTTCAGCCAATTAAAACCCTTTTTCATAGCTTTAAAAATGTCAATGGCAGGAACATTCAAATGCCCCAAGAACAAACAGATTCTGTGTGGCACTGGAGCAGGAGGTGGTTCTGCCCGCTTATAGAGACGGGATGAAAGGGGCAGGGTGAGATGTGCAGACCCTGAGAGCTGCAGTGCTGAAGGAGAGAAAAGGGACCGACCGTCTATATGGCCTTATGGGAGAGCTTTGGTGCCTCGTGCCACTCGTGCTGCCCACGGCGCACGCGGGGCGGCCGGCGGGAGGCACCGCGTGCACCTGAGAGCGACAGGACCCGGTGAGACAGTGGCCACTAGTGCCCTCAGGACCCCCCTGCTGTTTCGTGGGGCTCCCAAACGCTGTCTGGAGTCCGACCTGGATTACAGATCCCAGGAACTTGTGAAAACAGCGGCTTCTGCGGGGCCTCCGTCCCCCGCTGGAGCTGGAGGCTCCGGATTTGATGAGTCACAGACCGAACGGGGTTGATTCTCCTTTCCTAATCGGCGCTGCCTTTTGCAACCGTTTAGAAGAGCAAAAAATAGCTCCCGCAGACAATCAGAACAGATTATTTTAATGAGAGCTCAAAAATGAAAAACAAATGGCTCAAATGGAGCCTTTAAACGTTTCTACATGCGTCTGCAAGGAGCTGTGCAATGCTTGAGTCAGCAGGTCTGCAGCAGGAGATGGCTGCTGTCAGGACTTTAGTTTTCTATCCTTTTTTTCCCCGGTAGCTAAACTGAACATCCCAAGTGAAAGCTGCGTGCTATCAGCAGCTCCATTTTCTGCTTGTAATTGTCTTTTAGCTGCTGGAGTCGGCAGCGCCCAACTTACATCTGTTCTCGATTCACTCCGTGTAGACGTCAGAGAGGGAAAGAAACATTTTTCCCATATGTGCTGGAACAGGCAGCAGGTAGAATGAAGCTAATAACCCTTCAGACTCTCCCCTTTCTCTCTAGGTTGTGTCCGTCTCTTTGATAGCTACTATTTGTTTTTCAGCTGGTTCTGGGTTTTTTTGTTTTGGGTTTTTTTTTTTTTTTTTTTTTTTTGCAGTGCTAGAAGCAGAAGGTGTATCTCTGGTTCCTCTATATTAAATGAAGAGTGGGTTAGAATGGCCAAAAATGGTTGATTTTGTTGGTTGTATGTTTGCTTCTCGATGGGGGAACTCCCAAACCAACTCGGTGTGCGAGATGTTCCATATCGTCTGATCCTGTCCTACCTGCGTGTCTCCTAAATGGGAATTCTGTAGGCTGCCCGCTGGTTTTTGAGCTGGTTGCAGTGACAGAGATGCACAGTTCCCTTGGAATATGCAGGTGGAAGCGGAGGAATCACCCTGGCATTACTTTTTGTCATTGCTGCCTCATCCAGAGCACTCCCTACCATAGACAAATATCTTTTCCCCTCCTTTTACTTCAAAGATCACTCCTGATTTGTGACAGCAGTTCCAAAAGCTTTGGAGCCCCTTCTAGACTGACATAAAAATACCACAAGTGCCATTTAAACATCAGAGCGATATTAGCTCAATTTTGCACTTCAGTGCTACCAAGTGTGTTTGGGCCCATTGGGCATGAATTTAATTTTCTTAAAGGCTGCAGAGAGAAGAAAAACCAGCATCCCTCTCTGAGCATTAGCTGCTGCTCCTTATGAAAACTCACAGGGAGCGTCACCTTTGTGAGGCCGCAGGCTCCAAATGGCACCAAGATGCGGAGGGAAAGCCTGGCGCGCGCAGCCACGCACAAGTCACTAACCCAGAACCCCCGGGCTTGGCGCCTGCATCCTCCGGGCTGCCCGTTCCCATTGATGCATCCGAGCTGCCTCCCTCCGGTCAGCTCCAGCACACAGAAAAGCATCAGTGGAAGGAGCAAACGAGCAAACAACCCCACACAGATGCAGCCGGTCAGGGTCAACACTGCCAGCAGCACAGCACAGGGGTTACAATGGCAAAATAATTTACCCCGAGCTAAATACAGTCTCGCTGTCTGTGGCAGAGAGAAAATCCTCTCTGAATTTTTTAGCAATAGGGCATTAAGTCTAAAAGCATAAAATCAGATGGCGAGTTTTTAATGGTGCACTAATGACACATTTTGTCAATAGTCACAAAAATAGCCAGAAATTTTAAAAAAATTGCCCCTTGTTTTTCAACTCGTTGCTGGCTTGGAGACCTGGGTACCTCCACACCTGCGCGCACCAGGGCCGCGAGGATCGGGTGACGTCAGAGCATCAACTGCCTTTTTCAAGGATATGGGAATGTCAATAGTCCTTGTCGGACATGGGCGAAAAATTGCCTTTTAATGGTCAATAGTAATAACCAGTCTGTTTAAACTTTCATGAATAAGATATATACAATCTATGGCCTATGAATTATGCACGTCCAGTGGCTGGGGGATGGGAAACGGCCCCAGTGTCCGATTCCCCTTCGCCCGGTCCCGCCGAGCCACGAGGACGGGTGCCTGGGGCCCCGCAGCACCCGGATCCCTGCAGTGCCCGGATTCCTGCGGCGCTCGGAGCCCTGCGGCGCGCGGATCCCTGCAGCACCCAGAGCCCTGCGACACCCGGATCCCTGCGGCACCCGGAGCCCTGCGGCACCCGGATCCCTGCGGCACCCGGAGCCCTGCGGCACCCGGATCCCTGCAGCACCTGGATCCCTGCGGCACCTGGATCCCTGCAGCACTCAGAGCTCTGCAACACCCAGATCCCTGTGTCTCCCGGCTCCGTTCATGTTGTTCAGGACAGATGTGCGGGGTGAGCGGCTCTGCACGCACCAGGGCCCGCTGCAAACGCGAGCACACGGGGAGAGGAGCCCCAGGGCTCCTGGTTTAGGCGTCAGGATGGGGAGAATCATCTTTTGTCTGTGGCTCCGCCAGCTCCCGGCCTGCTCAGGGCATCCTCAGAACTGCCTCCTGCAGGAGCTGGAATAAACATGTGCCAGGTTTTGCCCATTTCTATGCTTTAAGTGATTTAAAACCACATCCATGTCTTCCTTTCTCTTCTCTCTGCCAGTTCTTCTTCTGGGACCACAGACCTATATGCAAGGCCACAAAAGGACTTGGTTTTTTTTCAGAGAATTTCCAGCTGTGGCTCTGGAAGTCCAAACCCATCTAATGAAAATGTGCTCCTGCGCGACTTCCAGCCCAGATTTAGAGGCTGCACCGAGGTTCAGATAAGCCTCAGTAGAGCTTCCAAAAATTATAGATTCCTTTCTTCACCCAGCCCAAACATGGGGTCCTTTGAAGCTTGCCCAGGGCTGCTGGGCACGGGCTCAGCTGGGGTGAGATCAGAGCCACGCGGAGAAGTTTGGAGCCACGAAGCGGAGCGGCGGTGTTAATAAAAACAAACGGGAAGGAGGGATGACTCCGGTGCCGCCGTTCCCCCCAGGATCCGCACGCTGTGTCTGGTGAAGCCCGCAGCGCCTCAAGGAGAGCTGCAGCTCGCAGGGTCCTTGGGCACAGCCAGGTCTTCTGGACCCTGATCAACACAGATGGGAAAAGATCCGCCGCGGCGCTGGCCCGGAGCGAGAAGAAGCTGCGAAGGGGGAAGTCCTTGCAGGCCTTAACTTTGGTCTTTGAAAGTAGGACACTTTCAACATGGAAATACCTTATTCATAAAGCAAGCCCCCAAACTATCATTTTATCTCTATGCCAAATCATAATCCTCTTCCAGCTCCCTGGGGTTCTGCCGAGGGTATTTGATATTTTCCTCTGTCCCTTTCTTTTAAAACCCATTTCATTATCAAATAGTGTTAGGGGAACTGATCTGTAATGAGAAAGCTGGCAGAAGTCCCAGAGTGATCAGAGGGGCTGATATTCAGCGAGGTTAAGCTAGTACTCAAAAAAAAAAAAAGTGTAAGTAATTAAAATTAATTAAAAATCATTAAACAAAGCTCCATTCTTGCAGTTGGAGGTAGCGCTGGTTGGCGGCAGGCGCTCCGCAGCGGGATGGCTCCGCGGGCGCCGGGTCTCCCTGTCGCGGGGCGTTACGGACGTGTCCCCAAAGGGAAGGTCTGTGCCTAGGAGTTTCTGCTCCCAAAGGGAAGGTCTATGCATGGGGGTTCCTGTCCCCATAGGGAAGGTCTGTGTGGGGGGTTCCTGTGTGTGCAGGGAGCCCTATGCCGTAGGGGCTCACAGTCCCCAGCACGTTGCTGTTGGTGTGACGGTGCTGCTGACCCGCGTGGTGCGCGGCGAGGACTGCCCGAGCGACGGTGCTTGCAGGGGTGTTCCTGAGTCCTTGCCGAGAAGAACTAACACAAATCCACACAGAGGTGGTCGTTTACCAGCGTGTGTGAGTGCCGAGAGCCGCTGGGGCCGTCACGGGATTCAACAGGACCCAATTCGCTCTGGTGCGTCATTCCCGTGCGCACGGATGGCGCCGCTCCCTGCGCGCGGACCTGGAAGAGCGGCTCGGCCCAAGAGTGTTTAGTCACAGTGTGGACGTGGGGACGCCAGGGGCTGCCCGCTTGCCCCTTGCCGTTGTCCGTGTATTTGTGTGAAGGGAGAAGCAAACCCGCCCCGCTCCGGTGCGTGGCACGAGCGGTACCCGAGACCCTGCATGCAGGAAGCGTTCCCAGCACGTTCCCAGCACATTCCCAATGCATTCCCAGTGCATTCCCAGCACATTCCCAGTGCATTCCCTTGGGAGCGCCGGGACGCGCGGGCTCCTCAGGACACCCAGCAGTCCGGGCGCATTTGCAACCTCCCCGGTGCCCCCGCTGTGCTGCGGGCTCAGTCTGCCATCCCGGCCGTTGCCTGCGTTGCCAGTTCTCTGAGCATTAGATACATCGATAAATACTATGAAAACCTCTGTTGTAAATAACCAGAGTTTCGGCCTATTCTAATCAATAAAATATTGTTTATAGGAGCACTCGGTGCTCACACAGCTCCTGTTAAAGGTCTGTCGGGGTTTTTATAAACCTGCCTTTCAGGTGGCCGTAACTTGGCTGCTCAGCCCCATCTGCCGTAACGTGGTTTACAGACTGTCAGCGCGGATATAAATCAGATTGGCCATATTTAAGTTTTGTAGCTTCAGTTTTCTCCATTTCCTTAAAACGCAAGTGGCTGTATATGACTTTTTGTTTGTGTTTTTCTTTATCCTGCCAAACTGTAGTTTAATACAGGGGCTGCAGAGGGTGGATGGATGTGTTTTTGCAGTTAAGCTATATTGATGTCTTCTCCTATGTGGGGAGAAGGAAACAAGCAAACAAATAACATGTTGTGATAGATTCACACTATCTGCATTTAAAAGCGAAGTGCCACACAGAAAGCACAGTAACTACATTTCATAACTCGCTATACAAAGCCAAACTGGGCAATACCACTGTAAATTACTCCCTTCTACTGCCTCCGTTTCAGGCTCTCACTTTTCTGGATTTCGTATCTCTCGGCTTTTCAAATCACCTAGACGGAGATTCAGGGCATGTAGCAACCCAGACCAAATCCTGTATTCAATTCTCAAAATATTAGTTCAGCCCTCAAAGCAATATTTGATTTATGGAATACTAAAAGAATATAAATAATGTGTTCTTGTTTTCGCAGGATTAGCTGCCAGCTGCTAGAAATAGCCAGAAGTAAGGCATAAAAGGTCTATGTTTGCTGTTGGGTGAAAATTTCCTTTAATGCTTTATTTCTGTCAATATTTCTATTTTTCGTGTAGACTATTGTTATCTGCTTGCCTGTTTATTTCCTTACCTAGGCAAAGGTCGACATTTGCAGAATAGAGGCTGTTTCAGAGCGCCCGCGGGACGGCGGTCGACCCGGCCTCGCCGCTGCCCTGCAGTTTGCAGGGCTCTGTTTTCCTTGCTCTCTCTGCAACAAGTCCCCGGTTTGGTGTTTCCATGATTACTTATATTGTAAAATTAGTTTTAGAGCATGTAATTAATTAATCAGGTCTCAGATTGTTATCCTCGCCTCGGCTCGGGCTTGATAAGGTGTTTAAGACGGGTACACGAGAGGAGACTAATAAACCTCTCAGCAGGGGATGGAGTGGCCGGTGCGGCCGCTCGGGGGTTATCGGGACAACACACGTTTCATCGTGCTGGGCCCTGTGCAGAGCCGGTCCCTGTGGGTATGGAGTGCTGGGGGGACACGGAGAGGAGTGAACGGGTCCTGGGGACAGGGCGGGTGGCAGCGCCGGCGCTGGGGCCGGGCAGGGGCTCCCGTGGCACCCGCCGCTGTGTGAGCAAGGGCAGGACACGGGCTCGGTGCGGGACCGCGTGCGCTTCACTGCTCCGGAGTGTCCCTGCTCAGAGGATCGTCTCAACATGGAATCAACATAGGGACACGTAGTGTGTAAACCCCTGCAAAGCCCAAGTTTGTGGCCAAGTGCTGTACGGGATGAGGACTTGACCTCTAGACGTGCTGCTGAGCTTGGGAGTGAGGCTCCGCTGGGAGACGATTGTGAAGCCTCCTTGAGCTCGACCCAGCCATGCCACTCAGGTCTGACAGACCCCAGCCCGTGCAGCGGATCCCCCTCTGCTCGACAGAGATGCGGAATCGGGGGCTTGCACCCTCCGCATCTGCATTAGCAGCATCTTCAAACCCCGCGGTTCCTCGAATAAAACCTCCCCCTGGAACGAGCAAGTGAATACAAATGACAACATTGGCTGTTTGTGCAGAACCAAAACACGAGATAAGAAGACAGGAGAATCTGTATGAAATTGGGAATGTGCTGTGGGATGTCCGTGTCCTACCTGTATTTCTGCCCTGGATTAGTGCCCATATTTCTCTTTATGGATTTCTCATAGGGGGTTTTCTCCCTGGCGTTAGGGCTGTCTTTGAGGGACACACACGTGTGTCCTCCCTCTGGGACACACTCAAGCAAATGCACACACAGTCTCCTGCATTATCGAATGCAACAGATGGAACTGAGGGAAGAGAGCTTTAGGAGAAAGTGGAGCTGTCATCTTTCTGTCCAGAGCCACCTTTAAATTGAAGTGAGGGTGAACGTCAACACAGGAGGAAAGAAATATTTTAAAAATGTTATTTGTATTTGCAAAAGATTTGGTATCTGGGAAAAGCATGTGGAAGAATAACAATAGAGAAGAGCAGCTTCATCTGACAGCACAGCTGAAAACCTATTGACGTGGAAATGTCTGTTTAAGCTATTAAAAAGGACAAAATATTCAAATGGAAAACTATTTTTTTTAATCATGCAAAACTCTGTCCCTTGAAGTCAGTTGATTTAGAACAATTTTGTAACAGTGGTGCTTGAAAAAGAGGTCTTTGCCTAAAAGAGCACAGGCTCTTTTAATGTGAGTTGTCATCTTAATAATTCCATATCATCAAGCCAAAAGATAGTGTCTGAAGGAAAAAAAAACTACAGCAGCTTAAAGACTCACAGTCACCTACTAAATTGCTCATGAATGTGCTATTAGTTTGAGCTGAACGCTAATGGAGAGGCTGGCTGGCCCCAGGGAGCAATAACGGGATACAAGTCTCCGTGCTCTAGGGCGCTGCTTCGAATTGGTCCAAGACTGGTGGTCTGAAGGAGGCTCAGTGGGAAGTTTGTTGGTCCAAGTGAGATAACAGGGTTGTTGTTGGTCTGGGAATGGGCTCGTCCGCGCCCGCGTCTGCCACGTGCTTCCCCAGCAGGAAAAATGTGCAGGAAAATGAGGAGCCTTCTAGTGAGCGTATCTAATGGAAGCGAGCAATACATTAATTTTGGATTGTCATGGACATAATAAAACAACAGCGATGAAGCAGGAAGTTGTCATTCCGGTAATCCGATAACATACTTCTGAAGGTACAAACCAGCGCATTTAAATTGTGATGGAAAGAGAAGGAAAGGATATTAACAGCTCTAATAAGCTGCCTTTTATTTTATGCTGGTGAGAATGGATGTCTTTGCCATTATAAAATGGATGATTAAAGTAGGTGTTTTACTGTTTCTGAGCGAAGACCTTGGGCTGTAGCAGCAAGCTCATTGCTCCAGCCACGTTCCAGCTCTATTGCTGGAGTTTGGCAGGCGCAGGTGATCTAAATGCCAAGTGTCTCTTCTCTTTTAGCTGGTGACACATGAGACACAAAGTGCCTAACGGTACCTTCATGCTGCAGTTATCTTAGCAGGATTGGCCAACAATGTCTGGGAATTCCGGGAGGGGAAGGGATGCGCTTCATTCCTGCTATGCGGAATAGTGTGTGCGTGCTGAGCTTGGATTCCAGGGATATCCACTGTCTTAGGAAGAATAAATAATAGGGCCAATGGACTCCTATATTATTTGTAGTGATGAAGCTTAATTGATGTATGGATTGCTGAAGATTCCTGAAAGCCATAGTGAAAGATAATCCCCTTACTCGGACGGTAGAGGAGGACATGAAGAGCAGCAGTGAGGAAAAACGCTTGCTTTTGTCCAGCAAATTCACACCCGGACTCTTCTGCAGGGAGATAAAAGCTCTGCAAGAGCTGCCAGCGGGTGGTGGGGTTGGGGTTTGTGCTGTGCTCCACCTCTCCGAAGTAATTTATCGATAATTCCATTGCTCCGAGGGCTTTAGAGCACAGGCTATGGAGCGTTAGCACAAGCAGGAAAAAAAAAGGGGGGATTAGATTAGAGGATTAGACATTAGACATTTATATGAATATGAATAGTCTTTGCTGCAACATTGGCTAGGAGAAAATTACATGGGGTTGATAATCTTCATGCTTCAGGGCATAAGCCGATCATGAGAACCGGTCAAATTATTTGTTGGGAGCCATTTATTTGAAGAATTTGGCCTTTTTCTGTTTGTGTATGGATCGTGAGTTTTATTAATACACTTTTATTCGGGATTATTTGACAGCACTTGCGTGGCCAGGCCTAAGCTTGGTTTATCAGAGCCATCTCGTGCCCAGGGCTCGTTCTGCAGGTGAGGAGGGAAGCAGGAGCATCCCGTGTCCAGCCCCGAGCTGTGGGATGGAGCTGGGCCTGCTCCCTCCTGCCGGATTGCCAAGGCCGCACGAGGCAGCCCCTGCTCATCCATCAAGTGGTACTTTCTTTCTGCAATTAATAATTCTCCGGTAAAAGCTGGAAACTTGCTGCCAGCGAGCATTAAGAAATGAAAAATACTAATGCAATCATGAAGAACAAATAATAAATCAGCTCCGGCAGGCTAGTCCAAGCCCAGTAAATAAGGCAGCGTTTAACGGTGCTGGGGAGCTCCGCGGTGTGAGTGGTTTGAGGATCCACATGGCCACGTTTTGTTCCGAGTCCCTCCAGGTCCCTGTCCCGGCGGGTGACACTGCCCCATGCCGAGGCCGACAGAGCCCATAGGGTTGAGCTGCCGTGTTTGCAATCCCGTTTTCCCATTCCCCGGCTTTCCGGCCGAGCATCGTCCTCCTGGCGCGCTCCCTGGCCTGCTGACCCGGGCAAGGCTGGAGTGAAAGTCCGGGGAAGATCGATACGAATTAAAAGCAAATTTAAAAATGTACAAAGGGCCAAAGCACACAGTTGAAAACCCATTAGCCTCTGATTTATAGTTTTGTGACCCAGGACTGTTTCCTGTGTGATAGAAGTGATGACAAAATCTATTAGCTGCTCCAGCCTGTGTGCAGAGGTGTGCGGCCGCCGGGCCGCCCTCGTCTCCATCCAGGAAATCCCCCGGCCTCTTCCCACATATAATTTAATAATCTGTTACAGACCCTGAGCGCGGGGCAGGAGCGATATCGGCAACGCTCCTTGTCAGCTCCAATGCTCCCGGGCTGCCGAGGCTCCCAGCGCTTCATCCCTGTCAGGGTTTTAGATCCACCAAGCAGAGCCCATGACAACGTGACTGACCGCGTGGGGCAGCGCCATGAATCCCTCCCCAATGGACAAAAAGGGAGAAAACCCAAATATCGCGGAAACAAGAGCTCCAGGAAGAACCTCCATCTAATCAATTATTTCTTAATAGTCCTTAAAGATTTCATTATCTTAATTCCGCAGGCTCTGCTAAGCTCCAGCTACATTAATATTTTAGATTAAATTAAGATTAAACCCTAAATTAAGATTGTAGGCTGTCCCTTGTTATCCAAGCGTTGTCTTTTGCCGGGGTCTGGGTGCCAACGCTGTGGGTTTCGGATCCTGCCCCACAAGGCGCCGTTTCCCCACTGGGCTCCGCGGTGGGATTGCTGCCCGCGTGGCTGTGCCCCTGGAATTAACACCAATGTGAGAAGCCAAAACACCTGGGAATTTCTCAGTCTGCCTCCCAGGCCCACCCAGGTATTTGCTCAGGGCCTTTTAGGAATCCATGGTTTTCCTTTCTTTTTGCCAGGCTGGTTCCATCGAGCCTTTGGGTAGTGGCTCTTGGGGAAAAAAAAAATCACACTCTGGTTGCAGAGAAGTTTACGCAAGTGACAGTTTTCCTAACACGTCTGTGTCGACTCCCAAAATATTGTAGAGGAGAAACGTGTGTGTATGTGACTTTGCAGCAGACATTTCCCGCACCTCCCCTTTTCAAAACCAAGCAAACGCGCACCAGACAAAATGGTACCTCTTGTCGGGGCAGCTGCCCTAACACGGCCTGGACACGGCGGATTCATTCGGGAATGTCCGGAGATACTCCCTGACCATCACAGTTAGTGGAGATAATGTTGTCTCGGTGCAATGTGTCCCCACATGCAGTCGTGTCCTGTTGTCACTGCAGGGAATGCAACAAGCACCACGGCCTTTCAAAGGGAGCAGTGATGGGAACAGCTTCAGCCCGGGTTTCTGCAGGGTTTCTAAGGGTTTCTGCTGGTTTTTACTCAAAACTTCCCTTTAAACACCAAGCAAGACGCAAAGCGGTGGGGATGCTAAATAGGGACCAACAACACAGCCGACAAAACCAGTGCAGGGATGTGGATGTAGTGACGGTTCCTAATGTGGAGGAACCAGTCCCGGGGATGTCACTGATGAGAAAGGAGCAGGAGGAAGAGAAAACAGCCCCGGATTGTGCTGGTACCGAGACCCCGGAGCGCGGGCGGGTTGTGCAGCGCTCGGCTGCCAAGGTGCCGCGAGCTCAACGGTTAACGAGAAGAAAAATGGTGTTTCCGCCGCTCCGCAACCTGCTGCCGTCACATAAATTGAAACGGACAGAATTACCATTGATACAAATTAAAAACAAATAAAAAGGGTACACAGAACTGATTCGCAGAGTTCAAACTCCATTACCAGCTGATTTACTGTGCAGTGACCTGTGATTGTTTGCACTGAGAAAGCACCGCGCTCCGCTCCTCTCGGCCTCGTGGCTACGGCTCACACCAGTCAATAAGCTATTTAATTTAATGGGAAACAGTATTGACGGACCTGGAATGCGGCTCAAAAAAAAAAAAGAAGAAGAAGAAAAAGATGCAGCTGCAAAGAGCAGATAAAGTCTTCAACTCAGGGGTTCACTCTTTGGGTGTTTTCCTTTGTTATCTCATTAATTAAAGTCCCGAGAAGTCTCAGCTGGATTTGGGAGCGTCAAAGCTCTGCAGGAAAGGTGCTGAAGGCCTGATTACCCCGGGGACGCGGGGACACGGAGCAGATAATGCGGAGTACAATGCAGCACCCTGACCTTCCCCGAGAAACAAAGCCGTGCAGAAACAAAGTTGTTCAGAGGAAGAACCTGCCAGACTCACCGAGGAGAGGAGGATTTGGTAGGCCAAGTTGCTACAACAAATGCAATTATTGTGCTTAACTGCTGCCTCTGCCAGGAGTGGTGGTGAGGGCCAGCACCCGGGTGGGTGCTCGGTGCTGCTCGCCTGCCTTCCAGGGCGTTTATTCTGGATTTCCCAGCAGAAGATGATGCTGCTCCAAGCAGGATGAGTAGCTAGATCGCACTTGAGACCCGTGAGTTCGTACGTGGGCCTGGGGAGCAGGAATGGTGGAAGTGGTCGCGCCGGGGGCCCAGCCTGCAGTGCTGGTCCAGCCCGAGGTCACTGATTTCCTCATACCTGTTCCACAGCTCATCTCTAAAACAGGAGCTGTGCTGCTTTCCTGGCCGGCTGAAGTGCCAGGAGGTGCCAGTTATTAATAAACATTCAGCTGCACAGCATCCTGAGGAGAGCCTGCAATAGTAATGGCAATTATTATTATTCTAAGCACTCATTTAGCTAGTCAGATTTGCTTTTCCTGAGCAGGCGTCTTGCTTCCTGTTGCAACAGCCCCCGTGATTTCTCCCTGCGTGGTGCACGTGCGTTTATGAGTTAATCTCCCGGGGGAGCCCGGGTTCCTCTCTGTGCATGCGGAGCTCGCCCGGCGGAGCCGGTCCCCTGTCCCCTGTCCCCGGGGAGCAGCCCTGCCGAGCGCGCGGGTCCCTCGGGCACGAGCTCACAACCCGGCTGCCATTTCTATGGCAACCTGCAGCCTGCGGGATGGAGCCGTGTTCGCGGTGTCCGCGCTCCCTGGAAACGGGCGAGCGCCCCGCGGCCGATTCCAGCTGGGGACCGTGCGGGTCCTGCTCATCCGGGCGCAAAGGAGAGCGTGGCCGAGAGGTGACCAGGGTGACATGCGGCACGGGGAGAGGAGCAGGAGGGGTTTGGGAGGCTCGTTGTGCAGAATGCCAATCCCAGAGGAGAATGGGAGGCCATTCCCAGAGTTCAGAAAATCATTTATTGAATATCCGCAGAAAATTAAGGCTTAGAACATGGAAGGAAAGATGAGAATGCTTGATCAAACTTGGCTTCACCTTTAAACTGGTGAAGGCGACTTGCTGATGGACAACCCCCTCGTAGGCTCCCGCATGTCCCTAAACTCATCAGTGTGATACAGTTGGCAGCTCCATTAACGCTAACCACCCCCTTGGAAGTGAATTTGCAGCTAATAAAGTGATAAGTTGGTGCATAAACTGTAGTGGATTGCTTCACGTTTTCAGCAGTTAGCAGCCTGAGCAGAAAACATACATTAAGGAAGTCGGAATAGCAAGATAGATGAGGTGGAATCATCAGGAGGAGCAGGAGCTGGGGATAATCCACGTCTTTAATTACTGCAGCGGCTTCGGAGGGGGCAACGTGACGCGGTTTCAAGCGGAGCCCTGGGGCTGCGGGGAGGTCGGAGCAGCGTGAGAGCCACTGCCGCCTGGGAGCCTGGAGCTCCGGCTCGACCCGATGGATCCGCGCGGCTGCAGACGGAGCAGGGAGCGCGCGGGCCAGCCCCTTCCCTTCCCTTCCCGTCCCGTCCCGGGCCGGGGGGGGGGGGGGGGGGGGGGGGGGGGGGGGGGGGGGGGGGGGGGGGGGGGGGGGGG
>JAWLRI010000933.1:270417-282926 GCA_034781795.1 Crypturellus tataupa | reverse complement strand
GTCCCGTCCCTTCCCGTCCCGTCCCTTCCCTTCCCGTCCCGTCCCGTCCCTTCCCGTCCCTTCCCTTCCCTTCCCTTCCCTTCCCTTCCCGTTGTTTACCGGTGCCCCTGGCTTTGCCCAGCTCACGAGGTTGCTGCGCTGCCGTTTTTGTGTAATTAGAGCGATGTTCTAAGGCAGAGGCCGCAGGAAGGATGCTTCGGAAAACAATTGCATCAACAATCTGGAGCATATTGTGCGCTTCCTCAAAGCAAACAAACAATTTGCAGATTTGACACGGCATGAATGCTAATCTCTATAGACGGCAATTGGAGAGGGCCCTTCCCAGATGGCTCCTCAGCCATGCCAGTCTTTGCTGGTATTTATACATTTTTCCTTTGTGCCGCGCACAAAAAAAAGAAGACTGGAGGCTATGTTATTTCAACTCTAGGGAGGGAAACAAATCGGCAAACTCTGCCATTCACTGTAAATTGGCTTCTTCTTGCTCGTGGTGATGTTAGGGGTTAAGGAAGGATGAGTTGCTCTTCCTGGAGGGCTCCTGGGTGTCCGGAGTGAGGCCGGCGCGCGGGGAGGAGGCAGGGCCGCTCCGGACGTCGCTTCCAATGAACAAGGTGCTGTGGAAGGAACGCTGGGATCCCCAAGCCCAGGCTTCCTTATTAGCTATGGTGGCGAAGGCAGGATTGCTTATTTGGGAAGCATCTTTTTGAGGAACAAAAAGGGAGAAAAACAACAGGTTGGGAATGCAGACACAGAAAAGCATGTCAAAAGAGGAAAACTTTGATCAAAATTCAAATCCAAATTAGCCTCTAGCTATCTTCACGCGTCATGCATTCTCATGGATTTTTTTTTCCCTTTTTTATTTTTATTTTTAGGAGGGAAGCACCTGCTATGAGGGAGGTCGGCAGATAGACACCATCTTGGAATTCAATTTACTCTCATTTTCCCTGGTCCTGGTGCTTTGCTTCTCCAGGTTTGGGAGACTCTAGAGCACCATTCTATCCTCTCAGGTGCTCAGTGATGTTGTGTCAACGGGACTTGCAGTTTTGTGGCCGGATTGTGGAAAATGCTGGTTTCGGAGCGCTGAGTACAACCACCAGCAGATGCTCCTCATGGTGCCGTTTGGCCCAGGCGCTCGGGGTGCTCCTGGGTGCCCTCGTGCTCCGAAGCTGCTGCTGTTTGTGGAGCTGCAGCCCCTGCCACGTGGTGTCCCCACGCTGCTGCTGGGGACGTGCCACGCGGGTGCTCAGGGAAGGAGCTAGCAGGCCTCGGAGTGGGACCGTAATTAGCGCAATATGGAAGCTAGGCTGGTGTGACATTACGTTACATTATGCTGTGACAATTATTCTAATTTAATGAAGAGAAAAATTTGTTTAAAATATGTTAAAAATCAGCCTGTTCTGCCACTACGCACAGCTCCGCGATATGTTGGAAGCATTCTGGAGTGTCAGCACCAGTATGGCTGAATGCATTGCATAAAAGCCTGAAACGCAGCCCGTGTGTCGCTGCGTCCCCAGTACCTCCCGCTGCAACGGGCACCGCGGGCGCCTGCAGTTGGAGCCGCTGCTGGATCCTGGGGGACACAGGGTGGCTCTGGAGGTGTCACACGGACATGAGTGGCAGTGGGACATTCAGGAGGAGGCAGTGACCATGCTGAGGGCCACCCCAACCGAGCGTGGGTGACGGTGCAGGGGCTGATGCTCCGACTGGACAGGCTCAGTGCTCACCCGTGAAACTGGCCTGCAGATGCTGCAGGACATGGTAAACCTGCTGCTGAGAATAGTCCTTGAAGAGTACGGCCAATATTGTGGGGTTTTTTTCTTTTTTTTTTTCTGAGTCGAGGTTGAGAATGGTTAAGATCGCCTACCTTAGTAAACTCTTAAATAGAGAAAACAAAAATCTCCCCTGAGACTCACGAAGCAGAAGCTGGTCAAACACAAAGTTCTGCATAAAGAGATACTATCAATAGGCACTGATTCCTTAAAAAAGTATCAGTGATTTCATTTTTATTAAAGAGCCCGAGGTTATTTTTAGGAAAAACAAAGCAAATAGGATTTGATGGAAAAGGAGAAGCCTTGGCTCTGTTTCTGTCTTTAAAACTAATATCCTGTCCCAGTTTGGGATATTGTGTCAAGGGGATGTCATCGTCCTTGGTAGTTACACTGTCCTGCAAGTGGAGGAGGAGATGTTGTATCACAAGCGCAGGAACTGTCACAAATGACTAACGTATCCGAGGGGAAGCTCTCAAAAATCCCAGTAAAAATACTGCAGACTGAAACGGTCTCGTTTATCCAAGGCCTAACCCGTGGCATTCGCGGACGTAGATGGTCCAGCAACACCTTAAGCGCTCGACCAGCTTCAGGGCAGCAGGTATCCATCTCCCTAATGATGCCAAAGATAAAATTCACAGTTAATTATGCGCTTAAGTAGAGCACTGGAGCACACATGGGACTGCAGGTAGCCCCATTCCGAAGCCTCTATGTTAAAGGCTCCTCAGCACCGCTGATAAAGAAGCACTAAAACACCCCGAGTATCCGAGACCTCTGCCCGTGAAAAATGTTTGCTCTTGGGTGCGGTTGAGCAGCAGGGTCCCCTCCCGGGCAGCTCTTATTAACATCATAACTCAGGGGCGCTCGGCCGGCTCCAGGGGAGCAGCCGGCGGAGCAGCGAGGCGGCACACACGATCAATAGGCTTCGGTTTTAGCAAAAACGCCGTGATCAATACTGAGGCAGGACCCGAACCCACCCCTGGCAAGCGCTGCTGGCCTGGGCCTCGCGCTCGGATCGGATAAACGCAGCGGGCTCCTCCGCAGCAGCCGCGCGGGTGTTAGTGTGCTGAGGGCACATCTCCTTACGTGTGCAAATAGCCCAGTCTCGCTGCAGTGAGAAGTGTTGGGAAGCTGCGTGCTTGTCCGTGGATTAGCGGCTGTAGAGCCTGGAAGTGCTTCCCGAGCCCTCAGCCTGCTCTAATGCAAGGGACGTGACTGCAGATGGCACTTAAATGTTTGATTTCTCTTTTGTTGGCTAAAGTGAAGGATCTAAGCAAACCCCAACTGCTTGAAGAAAGTGTATTTTTATTTAGTTTATCCTATTCTATCCTTGGAGGATAGGTTTTGGCCAACCTGCTTTTATATCAGTGGGATTTTACTTCAAATCAGCCCAGCTCCAGCTACCTTAGATGAGTTCCTATGATTATATCTTGGACATCTAAACAGAGACCTTAGCCCTGCAATATCTTCTTGCTGACTTAAGTCATTTGTTTCAGACCTTCCTTTCTACGAAGAACTTCTGGCTGAATTGCTTTCAAGGCAATATTCATCCTTAACTTCATCATAAAGCATTAAGGAGAATTTAGATAATCAAATCTAAGTCTTCATCTCCTAAGAGATACATACAATCCATACTGTGTAATTACTTCTCTTTTCAGAGGGACTGTCATCATTTGATTAGTTCAGATTAAGGCTGATCTTGAGATAGTGGCGGGTCCTGCTTGGTACCATCCATCTCCCTGCACCCAACCAGTGCAAAGATCAGAAGGGAAGGAGCACTTTGCCAGGAGATATAATGATGCGTAATCAGATAATATAATAGAAATTGAAAAAAAGGTTGAATATTAAGGGCCAAATGCTAACACTAAAGCCCAATAGCTTGTGAAAGAGTCTCCCAGGGGGAATAGTGGAAGTTCTGTCAATCCTGAGTAATTTAATATCGGACTGACCAAAGCAGGAGATGCTGAACAGAGTGAACAATACAGCGTTAGCTGGAAGAGCTGGTGACCTACAGGGTATTCCCACTATTTAATTTAGTATCAGTGTGTAGGAAGGACGTGTTTGTCTGTGTAGTCCTTCAAACAGTAAGGCTAAATGTATGCCTTAAAACCTGTGCAAAACGTTAACTGAATCAGTGGAGTCAGAACGGGGCTTGCGGGGACACACCGGGCTGATCCGCGCCCGACTGCTCGGACCCAGCAAGGGGCTGCGGGTAGGGAAGGGGGAAGATCAGGGGGTGCTGGAGCATTGCGGGGGGCGATGCCTCCGAGGTGGCCCTGAGGACGGGCCTGAGGATGGTCCGGATGGCACGAGGGGACGGCAGCTCCGCTCCGGGCACCGCGCTCCATCCCGGGCCGGAGTTGGACCTCTTGTCACGCCAGGACCGTAGCGCACACCTACCCCGGGGGGTGGTAATTAATTACTGTTTCCGGATCACTCAGGGAGCCTTTAATGCAAGGTGCTAAACAAATGCAGGGTTTTATTACAGGGAGCATGGCAATTTGGCTCCCGCACCGCGCCACATGCGGTTTCAACCTCCTCTGCCTTTCTGCCCCGTCGCACCTGCTTATTCCTTGCTTATTCCCTGAGCTTGCGGCCCTTGGAGAAGCGAGTGAGCGTGGCAAGATGTTCGGGTAAAGCTGAATTTCACTGTAACCTTGCAACAAGAAGAAAAACATTAATTTGATTTAAAACTCAGGCACAGATGGTAATTTTTTATTATAATTATAATACAAATAATTCCCCTGCTCTCCCCCTCTTTTTTATTTAGACTGGGAAGAAGCAAATTGATCAAATTAAATTAGAATAGCCTGAACATTTAATTAATATTTATTAAGATTTTAGTGGAGGAGACGTACTTTGAACAAAAGCTTGATTATGGGTTTAAACCTCCTTGCTTGGAGCCTGACCTTTTCCCGCCGGGATGCTCTCCAGCCGCTCGGGAGCGGCGGGGGCCGATCCGCAGCCCCGCGCTGCAAGCGGCGGGCGCTGGGTTTGAGCACAGGGAACCCAGCCCATGCTGAGCCGCCTTGGCTGTTGTTTCTAACACAACGATTTGAGCACATTTGCTGCTACAGCTTTCGTTTACTTGCAGAGAATTCCTCAAATTTTATGGTTGGCAAAGGGGAAGAGGACGGGGGAAAAACAGATGGAAGTTACCCATGAGCTCAGCACACGCAAGCTCGGCAAGAGCGAGCTCAGCGCAGGGGCTGCCGTACCCGCTGAAAGCAGAGGAGATTTCAGCAGGGAATCCTAGGAGTGCTGTTTTGTCCACATTTCTCCATGGCGCATCAAAACCTCCATGGCAAGTTTATGGTGTAACCGTGTATGGGGGCTTTACTTGAGCTTTGGTTGCTGCAAACGGAGGTGAGGAAGCAACGAATCCGTAGGCTGGGCTGTGCCCAGCTGAGCAGCTCTGAATGCTGAAAACAGACTCCTTGCCCTGGAAATATTGTGGGATGAACCGGAACAGCAAGTGATGAAGTTGCTGTGTGTCTGTGTGAGTCGCGTGGATCGTTTCGTGTGGTCATCCCATTGCCAGGGCTTCACCTGCTTCTCGCTGCTCCGCTCGGTGCAGCAACCTTCCCTCCTCTGTGACCACCTCTCCGCAGCGACAGCGCTGCCCGGGCCCGTCTCTGTCTTTAGGAAACACGAACACGGATGGCAAACCTGAGCGCCGGGAAAAAGCTCGTTCTGCAAGTTGCTCCCTCCCTTTGCTTGCCCTGACCACAGTTTTTGGCTTCGCTTGTAGCATGGGATCGATTCTGCCTTTGCTGTCGGTTGGGCAGCCCAGGGCACTGGTGCCCTCTGCCTTTTCCTCCTCTTGGAAAAGAAAGTGCAATCTCCAAGGGAAAAAATGGGTGGAAAAAACAAGTCCCGCTGGGCAGTTCCCTCCGCTGCGCACGGCGGGCCCCGACGCGCTTTAATTACCGTCCTCGGCGCTCCCAGCCGCGTGGCAATTGTCACCGAGCTGCGAGGAGCAGCAGGGGGGACGGTTTCCTCCTCTCCCATTTCCGCACTTAAATCCTTTCTTGCTTTACCGGTGCCCACATGCAGGTGTGCACCTGAGCAACTCTGATACCCGCGTTGAGTCAATACCATGATTTATGCATAAAAGCCCTGAAACCCTGCAAAACAATCGTGCGAGTAATTTTTCATGAACCAGACTTACAGCGCTTGCCAACAGGCTAAATTACCCTCTTGTTAAGTGTTGTATTTTGTTCTTCCTTCTTTCTTCTCCTCCGTGTATGCCTTAATATTGATAAGTGTTCTCCAGCATGAGGGAACATTTGCATTTTTTGCTATACATCATTTGGTTGAACACATCAAAGGATCCTTTTGTTCTTCCCCTCTTGCATATTCCCTGGAATTCAGAGCGTGATTTTGGAGATAGCCGCGTCGTGGCTGGCGGCCGTCACGGGGCTCCTCGGCGGGACGCGAGGCCGGCTGGCGCGGGGCAGCTCATGTCACCTCCTGGCAAGATCTGGGGCCAAGGGGGGGCCCGAGCCCATTCCCGTGGTGTCCTGCCTGCGGTCCAGGCGCTGCAAAGCAGCAGCCTCCACAGCTCCCTGCTCCCCGCGCGGCTGCTTTCACATCCCTGCGGATCTTCCTTGGAAGGTTCTTTCTTGCCTCCCTTTGGTCCCCTCCGTTGGTCTTTCCCCAGCGTTTGGTGGCCGCTGCCCTTCACACCGGAGCCTGGAATGGACCCACCGGTGCCCGCGGGGTTCCTGGTGCCTCATTTTTCCCTAAAAATATCAGCTGTTCAAAAGAATAAGACTTTTACGGTCTTGTGTGTCAGAAACAAATTGCACCCGTAACATCAGTGTTGCCTGGCTTAGTTAATGCTTATTTAAATGACCATTTTATGGAGGCAGATAAAGGACCGAACTGTTTTGCTGCTATTGTTGTTTTAAAGTCCTCGAGTATGAAGGCGCCCGGAGCCAGCATTTGATTCTCATTATGGTGTGACATTTTTTCCCTGCATAATTTGAATAACACTCTGTTTAACTCAGCAGCTGCAGGGATACGGCCTTTCCCGTGAGTTCTAGAAAGCAGAGCTGGTTCTGCAGCACCCTCGGTGCGGCGGGATGAGCCGGGCAGTGTGTTGGTTTCCCCGAACGCCTCTGCACGGGGCAGAGCATCACCCGGGGGTGCTTTGGGCTTCCCCGACGTGGCTTCGAGGGGACCCTCGTGAGCGGGTCCCCTTCCTTGTCCAGGGGTCATTTGCCCTGGGCCCTGTGGAGCTTTGGGGATGGGCGAAAGCCTCGGAGCCCCCGTGTGCGGCGCCGTCCCAACGGGGCCGGGGCAGCTCCATGCCCCGAAGGAGTTCTTCTGGCAGCGCTCGAGTGTCGGATCGCTCAGAGCTGCGAATTGTCACACAGAATTCCCTTGGCTGTCGCAGCGAGTCCATCCGGAGTCATGGAATCCTCGCGCCTGCTCCCAAAGTCCATGGAGGTGCGTGTAACGGAGCTAATTAATCCATCAGCGGAGATGTTTGCAGGGAAGGGAAGGAATACAGCTATGATACAGGCTCTGGTCGCCGCTCTGTTGTGGCACTTGATCCAGAGTGATTTTCCCCAGGAAGGAATTCAGGGCTGAGGTGCCGGGAGCGCGGAACGAGCGCCGTGGGCTGCGACCCGCTCTGTGCACGCTGGGCGGCCGGGGAGCTGCAGCAGCTGGAGGAAAATTGTAAAGCAAAATCTGTTTATTTTAAATGTCACAATTTCCAGCCAAGGCTGTAACTGGGGAGCGTGGGGAGGAGGGAAGGGCAAGGGCTGCGGTTCCAGTTGCCACGTTGCTCTGTGCTGAGTCCTTCTCGCACTGCTTGGGGTTTCCCTTTCCGTGTTGTTGCACAAGCTCTGGAAGCGCTAGAAGCTGAGCAGAAAGTAAAAATTACTTTTATCCAAATTAATCAGTACCTTAAAGAAATGCTGGGATCAGAGTGTCTCTCTATTTTCTCCTAAACCACTGGTTTGGAGTAAAAGGAGAGGCAGTCGTTTCTGTGACCTTTGAATCGCTGAAACTCTTCCCTTCCGACTGTCTCTTCCCAGCTCTGGGAGAAATAAAAGATTTACTGGTAAATCCTTTGCAGGGCAAGGAAAATAGCTATCCCCAGCAGACAAAAGCAGTAAAGGAGGAAATAAACTCTTAGATTAAATTTTAGAATTGCTTTATTAACACTTTTTTCTTGTCTCTCTCTTTAAACCTTAATTCCCCTCTGAACCTGCCCATCTTGAAACCTTTCCATTTCTTAATACTCTTTCTCGTTTAAACCACAATAAGGAGATAAACGTTGAGGGAGGAAGAATGATTGCGTCTGTAATTCCCCCTTAGCCCCTTGCTAAATTGCTATGGAACCAACAAACATAATATTTCCATGGACATTATGTACTCATATGGGCAGTGCTTTATTTTTAATGGGAAATACCCCAAAATTACTCCACTGGAGAGAATCCGCTTAAGAAAACCTGTTTGCGGTGACGCGAGCTTGGGACCTCCCAGGTGTCGGATGCTGCGGGTTTGGTTCCCGTCTCCGTTCAGTGCGGTCCCAGACTGGCTTTTTTGCAAAAAAACGGAGTAGCAGTAATTGTCGCAGCTGTGACAGGCTCTTCTTGTGTCTTTAGGTAATTTCCAATGAAAGACAATGAACACAGACTCATTCAGAGGAACAGAGGAGCGGATTGCCTGATTTCTACCCTGAATCTCTACCCAATGCCCATGAGCACACCTTGCTTTCCTCCTGCAAGTCACTGGAAGAGCTGGAGGTGTTTACATGGTACGAAAGGGGCGCTTGGATTATGGTGATATTTTGTGCTTTGCCATTCAGACACCTGAGAAGATTATAGCTATTAGAGCACAAAGCCACTCAAGTGGTCTCTGTGCTGGGCACCGAAGCAGACGCCGGCCTAACGACTCCGTGTGCAGCTCGCGCTGCAAATGGACATCGCAACTTCATTCACCTCGGCCGCACGAGCCGGGCGCCGAGCGGGGTGTCCAGCTGCTCTCCTGGCAGCACCGGGAATTCTGCGGGATTCAGCCCCGTGCCTGGGAGACCCCGGCTCCGCTGGCGCCCACGGGGCTGACAGGCGCCTCGTGTCGCCGGCGCTAATGAACAGACGCGGCATCTCGAGCCGTCTGCCGAGGGTGAGAGACAGGCGCCGGCGTCTGCAGTGCATCAGCAGCACGAGGAGACAAAGCCAATAGGCAGGGCCCGCAGCATTTCCTGACAGAACAGGTTTGTGAACACCACCACCTGACACTATCCGATCCTCAACCATCAGAGCTCTCCGGTCTTTAAGGCAGCACAGGACGTGTATCTGTTTATCCTTCCATTTCCATAGGCTGTGTGTACTCTACACACATCATTGACAGTGATTAATGTCTTTCACAGTTTGATTCCCTAAAAATTTCCTGCTCCAAAAAGCTTAGTGTATTTCCTTAAACAAATCAAGCTTAATAAATATTAATGCACGTTGTCCTCTCTGTATATGAAGCCTAGATCTTCACAGCTAATGATTGGAATGGCTGATAAAATTATATTTAAATATTTTATGCAGAAAGAAAGCTATAACTAGGACAGCGTGTGCACAGGAGGGAAGGCGCAGGTGAGCTCACGGGTATCCATGGGTTTGCAGGGTGCGGACGAAGCGCGTGGAGCAGCGGCCTCCCAGCCTGGGAAGCGGCACCCGCCGCGTGCAGGAGTCGGCATTGGGCAGCCCCGAGTGGCTCGACCGTGCCGAGTGCATGGGAATGGCTCTAATTCCAGCTAATTCTGCAGCCCAGCGCCCCAAGCATGGCTGCGTTGCAGCAGCAGTGCAGGCGAGGGGGCCATGGGACACAGCGCTCGGCACTAACCTGTCTGGGGCTCCGTGTGTCTTGGCTCCAGGCTCTACAAGGAGGGGGAAGGCGGGAATGCTGCTGCTCCGAGGGCTCTGCCGCGAGCGCCGGGAGCACCGTGCGGAGCCGCGCTGGGCAGAGCCGCTTCCCAGGACAGCACTTGGGCACATCCCGTGCAGCTCCCGACCAGCACCGGGATCCCTAGAGATCCCTTCCAGCCTCAGCCCTTCTGGGATGCTGTGATGGAGCCGCCAGCACCGCTGTGGGGCCTGCTGCGTCTCGCTACCTTCTTCGCTCTTATGTATCTTCACGGTGAGCCAATTTGCAAAGAACATTTAAGATCTGAGGAAAGGAGGAGAAAAACTATTTAAGCTGGAAGAACTCAGTATCTCCGTGGGACACCTATGCCAAACACCTCTCTTTGCTGCGCTCTCTATGCGTTGGGAAACCACTAGGTGGCTTTCGGTTCAAACTTGGAATAAAACAAAGCAGCAGCTCCTGAGACAGGTGAAGCAAGTGCCGTAGAGCTGGGAAATGCCACCCGGCAAGTGATATCCAGGGCTTTAATCCTGCGGATTGCCCTGGCTTTGCGGAGTTCCAGCCTTAGCTTTGCTGCTGGTTCCTGATATCCTGCAGTTCCACCCTGGGATCTGCGAAGGCGTCAAAGACGGAGCCCGGAGCGGGGACATGCACGCTGTATCAAACCCCTTTCAGGCACTGACCCACCACACGATCTGCTCTTCCCCAATGCAGGGATGGGAGCTACTGCTCCTCGTGATGCTGAATGCCAAGGCCAGACCTGCCTGGGCAGGGGACCCGGCGGACCGGGATGTGCCGGCCATGGCACAGGGAATGAGGGACCTACCGGCACCACCGCCCGGATCCAAGGGCAGCTGGAAGCGTCGCGCTGGGATGAGCGCTGCCCACAGGGCTGGGAACCCGGAGCCAGCAACAGCGTCGCCCCCCTCGCAGCAGTGTGAATCACTCTGCCCTTAATTAACTGCTCCATGGTATTACACATACAGCACGGAGTAATCGCGGATAAATGCAACTTTGCCCTGAAATTAATACTTAATCTCCAGTTTTGCAGTTTTTTCGCACGCTGAATACTGTGACCTTGTAGTTCATGCTGTTCCCGGGCCTCCGTTCCACATTAGAGGCTGTTTTCAGGAGCAGAAATTGTGTGAGAAACCCAGAATTTTACTGCAGGGAGATTTAATTTAGATAGCAGGGGCTGATCATTGCGGCGGCGTTTGCACGATCCCGGGTTCTCCGCGTCAGCCGCTAACGAAGGCAGCAGCCCGAGGGCTCCCTGCGCTGTGCCCGCCGCACAGACACCCAGTCCTTTCCTGGGTGCTCTGCAAGCACCTGGCACCCATCATGAGGGTCGAAACCTTCAAAGTGTTTAAATAATTTAAATGTGAACCAAAACTGCCCAAGCTGCTCTTCCTTTGGCTCTGCGTCTGGGTGAATTTCTACCATCTTGTTCCCATAAATGACCTTGGAGTTTGCGATTTATTTGACACAGATTTAGTGGGTGCAAAACTCGAGCTAGCTCCTGTGCTCTTGCCATAGGAAGTGCTCAGCACTGCATATAAAGCGCTTGCACATATTCCCCCGATCAATTCGCTTGGCAGCCTCGAAGCTGTCAGGATTCCAGCTAGGTTTAACTTCAGACCCGGAGATATAACTGCTTCTTAAGTTGGAGAAAACTTTCTTAATCTCAGTAATCAATATAATGCTATTGATTTGTATAGGCATGGAATCGTAGGTGGCTCTCGGTGCTCGGAGGGGGCCGTCGCCCCGGCTGGTCGTGGCGAGGAGGCTGCTTCCAGCAGGGATGTAGATTCATGAACGATTATTTCTTTTCTTGCAAAAAAGCACATTCCCCCCAGCCTTTCTGGTGGAACTGAAGTTGGTGTTTCCACATTCAGGAAATCTGCTCTTCTGCAGCTTGTCCGTTGCTATCGCAGGACTCTTGTCCTAGTGGGAGCTGTCGAAGCGGGCTCTTCTTTTGAAATTCATTGATATAAAAAATAATATCTACCTTGTCTGGGATCTTCTTCCTGACAGTGACTTATAACTGATGTTTCAAGAAATATGCAAAAATTCCTGCAATGTCTCCAGCCTGTCAGCAATATATGCAGGAAAATTGCTTCCTGACCTCCACCATTTCGCAAGCCGAGGCAGGAGGACTCCTAATCGCAGCGACAGTTCCTCAAGCTGCAGATTCTCATCTTATTATTATGGACAGATTGGACTCCAAACAGTTATAGCTTAATTTAAATGTCCATTCTAATCTTTCCTCTTTACTTCCTCTCTATCTTTTATTGAAGTAAACAATTTATTTGCAAAATGAGATGCTTAAAACAAAATATGAGGGTGTTTCCGCGGGGAGATTTAGATTAGAGATATTTATGTTAACTGATGAGACGCTGGTAGCTGTTGTATTGGGGAAGTTAACACCTTTCTGGACAGCTTCTCCCTTTTCCCTCTGAATGCAGATACAAGAGCAGGGTCATGGTTGTCCTGATGTTCCATTGCAGGTAATGTGGCCCGGCTGGAGGGGTGCTGCCAGCTGGAGCTCGTCCCCTCGTCCCAGCTCCCTGCAGGTCTCTGCGGTGCCCGGGGGCAGCTCCCAGCTCCTCCAGGCTCTGGTTCCTGCTCGTGGAGGGTCCCGGGCAGCCCCCTCTCACCCACCTAGCGGGGAGGCAGCTCTGGCCCCAGGGAATTGAGGCCCTGGGGCTGCTTTGGACCTCTGGGTGCCAAGGAGGGGAAAGGCAGGGGTGCATTAGGAGGAGCGTCTCCAGCAGGTCGAGGGAGGTGATTCTAGCCCTCTACTCAGCCCTGGTGAGGCCACATCTGGAGACCTGTGTCCAGTTCTGGGCCCCACAGTACAAGAGGGATGTG
>JAWLRI010000933.1:243019-270317 GCA_034781795.1 Crypturellus tataupa | reverse complement strand
CCCTGCGTGTGCAGGGGGGTTGGACTAGATGACCTCTAGAGGTCCCTTCCAACCTTAGGCACTCTGTGATTCTATGAAAAGCACAAAATAGGGGTGAGATGGTGGGGGCTGCAGCAAGGGGGCCGTGTGTTGCTCCTGGCCTGGGGCACCCTCCTCGCTGGGCAGGAAGCGGCGTTGGAGCCCCCGGGACGCACAGGGACCCCATGCAGTTGCACTCGCACCGCAGTGCTGCTTCCCGAGGCACCAGGTAAGCAGAGCTTGGAGTAATTCATTTTTTTGCCAGTTTGAGTGTGGTGTGATGTGGTCTGAGGGTTGGAGTACATTCGACTCATTGAACATCGTTTTCGCTCTCTCGAGCCCTGTCTCTGTCACAGCTACAACTTCCAATGGGGAGCACAGAGCCCCCCTCGCAGCCCCTGGACTCTATTTCCTGGGATGGTAATTGAGCAGCCTTGGATACGTTTCATTTAAATACATTTGCATGGGGAGGCCAGGGCAGCCTTTGGCTTCGGGTGAGCCAGGCTCTTTTCCATGCAAATACTTACGGAAAGGAGTGACCTCTGCGGCGTCCGGGTTAAATCCACCTCTGCGAGCGCGGGGCGCTGGGGAACACAGTCAGGGCATCGCTGTGCCTGCCCTGCCTCCTGCATGGGATGCGGATGCAGTGATGTGTTGGAGCAGGATTTCTACTGTCCTCCATGCACCTCTGCCCGCACGATATTAATGCCCCAACGAGAGGGGACGAGGGGTGTCAATGTGCAGACCCCTTGGAGAGGGTCTGAGATTGCTGCAGGCTCCAGATCTGCAGATAAACGACATTATCGCTGGGCTGCGTGAGATGCTCCGTCTGCCTGTCCTGGAATCCAGCCTGCTAGATTGCCTGGTTCTTTCCAAAGTTGCATTTAGATGTTTTTCAAGGAAAATTAGCTTTTAATCTTGTTATTCGCGCTGGTAGCAGGTACACCCAAGCATAGGACTAGAACAAGATCATAAATCTGCACTAGAAATGAAACAATTTATACTCACGGAGGGCCTCGGATGACTAAACCACTCATTTAATTAGGAGTAAATAAACAAAATAAGAACCTGTCAGAAAGCGTGAGGGAGTGGGAGTAGCTGAGCTCAGCCTGGCTCTCGCGGAGCTCGTCCTTCACCGTAACGTGGAGCGGGGCCGGGTCGGGTCTGAACCCACATGCGGGTAAATCCCTCCCGCTGTCCTGGTGGACTGGGGCACTCCAAGACAAGGAATTGCCCTTTCCCCAGGCCCCGGCACTGCCATCGCCATGCCCTGATCCAAGCCCACGGCCCCGGATTGGGATCCGCACGCAGCCCTGTTCTTGCCGTGGGTCCCTGCATGACCCCCGAGCCCAGCAGGGACCCAGCGGTGGGAGTTTGATTCGCCCAAAACTGGCCAAGTCTGAAATACTGGGCGAAAATTGAAGTACATCTAATCTAATATGTATTGATTTTTTTTTTTTTTTTTTAATAATAAAGCTGATCTCGGAAATGCTGCAGATGAGGGCACAAACAACCGATTCATTTGTTTGCTAGCAAACATGAATGATATTCTGCTGTAAGTTCACAACATAAAATTCTACAGCTTGGAAAAATGCGGGAGTGTTTAAAATCCCAGACTTTATGTATTTTTTGCTGCCCTTCTCCCAGACAACTTCCACAACGGGCAGATCCAAAAGGGGATCCAAGGGGATTGTGCACGGAGCCCCACGCCGAGCTCGGTCCCAGCCCTGCAGACGACAGAGCTGGCCCAAAGGCCACGGTCACCCCTGCAGGCCCTGAGCTCGCAGGGACGTGGCCATTCGCCCCTGCTCCGGGTTAATCCATGGTTCGAGCTGTCGTACTGCCAACCAGACCCGCACAGGAGCTCTACCTGGAGATATCTTCATATAGCGCGCATCTAAAATTGGATTTCTGCGTGGCAAGATAAAACCTTTGAGAATATTTTGCAGCCTATTCCCCTGGAATGCGCGATTGCCGTAGCCGGCATGTTTAATTAATCTTCTACCTCGCAGAGGTTCTTGTGCTCCCACCTTTGCAATGCGGTTCAGGTCGTTCTGCTGGGGTTCTCCCCTTCCTGCTATCAATACCGACCCAGGGCACAGGTTCAGATGAGTGGAGCCCAGGGTTGACAGGGTGGGCACGGGAGGTCTCCTGCTGAATCGAGATGCTGCCTCCGATGGAGATCGGACTCGTGGCCGTTCACCATGCCGAAGGGCCCTTCATCGCCCTGTGCCCCCGCCAGGTATCGCTTCTCATGTCCGTGCTGTGATCCGTCTCCTCCGAAGGATTCATGATGTACAAAAAGCAGAACAAAATGGTAAAACATTTTCTTTTGTATTTCTCTTCCCCTTTCTGGGACTCTGTGTTTTTAATTTCTTCAAGACTCCTCATCTTAGCCCTGCCAGACTTGTCAAATATGCAATTCAGGCAGAAGATTTTGATGGAGTGCATCACCGCAGCAGTGATGTATCTCCCTTTTTGGGCCATCAGCCATTCAATACTTGTGTTCTAATACACTGTGCCCGGCCTAAATCAGAAGTGCATTAGAATGATGGGGATCAAATGCAGAATTTGGATTTGGTTCAAATTCTGAATCCCTGCTAAACAGAAGCTGTTCTTTTCTGAGCTAGTTAAATGCATTTTACTGAGAGAAAAATATCTGCCGCTATGGCTGCGTTCCTGTGCGCAGCAACGAGCTGTGCAGCAGCAGATACAGCTCCTCGAGCCGCCTCCTCTCCCCGGGTCCTTGCTCTCTGCTCTGAATTTTCCACTCATTGAAAGACATGAATTCAGCACTTAACTACAGTGTCTTCCCGGCCCGAGCTGTCCAGCTAGCCATCAAACAGCATACTCAAAGCACTGCTAAATTAAAGACTCGCAGGCTGATTTCTCATCCTTAGCCCGAGGCAGTATTTCTCGGGTCAGGGACAGCTCACCTCTCCCAAATTATTCTCTGGCAGAAGCCGGAGGCTTCCCTCTCCGACAAGTAGCCTCTTGCTCTTATGTAAAGCCCTTTGATTAGTATTTGTTGCCCTCCTTGTCTTGCTTCCGAGCCCCAGGAGCAGCGGTCGGGTGCCCAGCCGGGCCCTGCCGTCCGCGTTGCAGCTCGGCTGCGCGCGGAGCTCTGACAGATTCAAATCGAGATTTATTTGCTGAGCTCTCAATAAATTATCATGGCGTTGGCAAAGCAGCCGAACTGAGAGCACTCGGAAATAAACAAATGGGCGATGAGGAATTTATGCCTCTACAGCAGCTGTCAAGTCCCCGGGTGATTTATATCTGCGTAAACACGGTCATTAGTGGGTGACTTGGGCAAGGCCGTGCGTGTGGGCTGGGGTCAGCAGAGCCCCCGGCCGGGCCCTGCCTGCAGCATCGACCTGGTGGGTTTGCCAGGCCAGGGGGAAGCCGATGCGCCAGGCGGGATGAGGAGGCAAAGCCGGAGCGGGATGCAGACTCCGTGCCCGGCTCTGCCTCTGGGCTTGGGACAGGAGAAGGACTCGTTCCTTATGGGACTCCCAGTCCATCTTGTGCTCCTGGCTTGAAGACAGTTGAGCTTTCACCTCCCCTTCTCTATTTTCTGTTTATCGAGGGCAGGATCTGCATGAAGCTGCTGTGATACCAAGGGCAGATTGGGAAGATTGTGCATCCAAGCGTGTCCCCATCCCCTAGAAGTAGTTTGGAGATAAATATTAATTTTCTTATCCTCTCTTCTGCAGTGTTTTGGCAAACGTTTAAGGCTGGTTCTTCCTGGCAGTGGTATTTCATGCAAATCATCAACAAATCTGTTCCTAGAACAACTTTGTCTCCTGCAAAGGGTTAAAACCGCCACCATCTACAGAAAGGAAGCCTTTTTTCTGGGTAGATTGGCCAAGGAACACTTAATTTAAACAAACCTCTTTCCCAAAGATGACTGAGCCAGCAAAATTCTCCAAGCACCCCATGTGCTGTGTCAAAGAGACATCTCATCAATTCTGAGGCATAATTTTATGTCTTTTCTTGCAAGTAAAGAATGCCCCTATCCACCCTCCGTGCCATCCCCTCTGCAGAAACACCACCTCGGAAAACCTGGGCAGCTTGGCCAGCTAGGAAAATCAATGAGCTCTTTTCCTCCCCAATATCTAAATAGCCATTTTTATGCTTTTCCTTTGCGTTGCTAGCTTTTGAACAAAAGGTCACTACTGATTTGAAGTCAGACTTTATAACCCAGATGGCTTTCATAAAACAAACACAACAAAGACGTTTCTTTGGCTTTTCTTTCATCAGAATGAGGAGAATGATACAAGAAACAAATTCGTGGTCCAGCCCCACAGTGAAAGGGCATCTTGGGCGCTGCACAACCCTCCCAGCCAGGGGACCTGTCTGTGACCATCAGTGACGTCAGCCCGTAAATCACCCGGATTTATGGGAAGATATCATGGAAATGGGAATGTTTCTACCCCCTATGTTCATCTCTGGGTTTACATGACAGCAGTGGATTTTATCTTCCGCTATTCCTTGGAAACGTATCCCACCAAAGTCGATCTGCTAAAAGCGCAGTCCAGATCTGGGCCAAAATCAAGGAGTGGGTTTACATTGAAAGAAGAAGCAGGAGTTACTGCAGCTAAACTCAAGCTGCCATGCAGTGAATGAATAAGCTGCGTTGCCTGATTCTGTTTTACATATATGAACAAAGCCTGCCATGTTACTGCATTATTTTTGGGGCTTATTTTTAGTTGCATGCAGGGGTATTTTAATGCAAACAGAAAAACTCCTTGGGAAGCACTTAGACTGAAGAGTAATTTGTGCAAATTACTTCTCCTTTTGTCACTTGGAGCTGTTCCTAGGCTGTTCTACCTGGTAGTAATTTCAAATATTTATTTCTAGAAGCGAAGTTAAGCTGTGTTTCCAAAATAATGTTTGATGGTCAAATAAATAGGAAGGTGACGTGGTGGGGTCTGACTGAGACGCTTCCTATCCCTGTGCTGGTGGCTCTGGACCGCGGCTGGGAATGGGCCCTTGGGTGGGTTCCCGGCACGGCCGGTGTCATCCCGGTGTCCCAACCCCTGCGGAACCGGCTCTTAGGGGCCCCCAGGGTGGCTGCTCCATCACACAGGCCCTTAATAACCTGCCATGAAATGAAAAGCAAATTTAACGAGGGCTCCAGCAGCTCCCAATTCAAACATCACTTTAGAAAGACAAAGAAGTAAAAGAATTGAGTCAATTTACATATTTTGGCAGGAGGAGTGAGGCGCTGGAGGGAAAGGCAGGCAGCTAGTAAATACGCTCTTAGGATGCAGCAAGGGAGGAAAATTGGCACAGCGGCAGCTGCATTTAGCAGCGGAAACATGAAAATCCCTCCTGAGTGGGTCCCCGGGTCACCTGGTGCTGCAAACCTGTACGGATGTGAGAGCTAGAGATGCTCAAGGGTATCCAGAGACATGTCCATTTCCTTAGCAGAGTAGGCAGGAAAAATGCTTGTGAGTTTACTAGAGTAAATTCTTTTGTCAAAATTATCCACAAGAGGAAAATATAAATACTTAGCATATTTAAGAAGATATGTGATACTTATAATGAAGCCACTTAACGAGGGAAAGAATCAAAAACAAAAATCCCGTGGAAAATATTGGATACAGATAATACTGCCAGACACAGAAGAGCTAAAATGCTGCTGAGCAGAGAGCACTCATGCAGGAGGAGGACAGAGGTGCTGGGTAGCTGTACTGAGCTACAGTCACCAAAATGAAAAAAACAACCCACAAGTTTCTTCCAAGAGGGAAAATCAATGATTTTTTTTATTGCTATTATTTAAATTAAAAAAATCTGCAAAAAGGCATGACATAAGAGATGATTTATGTCATTCTTTGTAAAAAGAATCCTTCCATGACATCTTAATGTGCCCTAAATAGAGCAGGCTCCGCGCGGCTCCCCGTGGGGCGGGTGGCATCAATCAGGGCGCCGGGCGCGCGGCCGCGATCGCTCCGTCTGCTCCAGACCCCGCGCAAGGTGACATCATCAATCCCGGCGCGGGAGGGGATGGATTTTCTGATTACGAGGTTAAGCGATGCATCAGGGGAAGGCAGAGCGTGGTCATTGCTAATCATTTAAATTTAGGAAGACTGAGGACCATGACATTATCTGGCTGGCATTAAGGAGCAGCTCTTTGATACCAGCCATTTGTATGTGTCCTTTCTTCTCCATGGCTGTATTTATTATCTAAGTAATAGGAAAACCAGGCTGAGGGAAGCCGTTCTGTGCAGTCTTTTTGCTCTTAGTCCTGGGTGGTTGGCATCAGTGACTTGGTGTAGCCCAAAGTTCAGGAAGAGGCTTGTGCGCAAACAGGCCTGAACACAAGACAAATTTTGCTCTCAATTAGATCAATGCAATCTCATTGAAACCAAGAGGGAAGTGTTTCAGGCGTAAGAGGAAATTTGGCACTAGATTGCAAAGCACTTTTAATATTGTTATGGCTTTAAATATGACTTGCAGCCTCTAAGAGGGCTTTCCAAGCCCTGCTGCTAGCCTTGTCTGTATGTGGTGGGGTTTTACGGATGTTCTTGTCCTCGTGATGGTCGTGGTGTATTTTGCAACTGCACTAACCCCCGTGTTGCTATTTGGAAGACCAGGACAAGCCCCAAATAAGCGGTTTCAGTTTTGTCTTCCTGCTGTGAGAGCAGCCTCTGGAGCTGGGTTGTCCCCCATGTTCCTTCTGCGTTACAGAACCATCTTCAGGCCAGTCCAGCAATCCCATTAATGTGCTTTGCTTTGCTTCATGTTTTCCTAAATGTCCTGCCTGAGCCCAGAAAAGCCCTTAGCTCTCGATTCAGTGCCGGGGTAGCTGAATCGAGGCAGACTGTGTCTAGCTGAGTCTGTTTCCACCGGCAATAATCCCATCATTAAACCGCTGCTTCCCCGGTCCAGAGTGTCATATCGTAGTGGAAAATGAGATTCCTCTTTCATAAAAGAAAAAAGACAGACAAGGTTGGACCCTCCAGAGTGATTTTTAATTATTTTCAGATCTTCTGGATCATTAGGAAGATGAAAGATGGCATCAGTTAAGATGCAGGGCACACTGATATAATTGATTTTTACATATATTTAGCTGATGATTCATAAAATGTGATATGGCTGAAGCAGCACAGCCTTAAGTGCAATATGAATATGAAGGTCCAAGCTCATAATAGATTACTGGGTCTTTCCCTTTGGAAGGTGAGAGCTTGAGGACAGGATTTGTGATATCCATCATCATTATCCGTACTATTTATTTTCTATGCTGTAGCATTTAGTGGCCTCATCCTGTCGGTTCTGGGTGCTCGTGCACAGACCAGGGGATGGGACGTCACCCGCTGTGGCCAGATCTGACACAACCTGGAAAACCCAGGTGAACGTTTCTCATCCATAGGATGTTTCTAGCTTTGATGGCTTCAATTTTTCATTTCAGGGACATATATTGATTAGTTTAAGAATTACACACACATACACACACGCACGCACTTTTCACACGGTCCAGGAAAATCAGAGCAAACTTTTTCCCCAACAGCCGTGTCTCGGGGGAGTGGGAAGGATTGATTTTTGCCCGGCCAGCTTTTAGGCTATTCACATCTCAATCCAGACAATTTTCTTTCAAGAGAGTCCACTACAGTCCACTTAATTGTATTTTCTAACCAAGCAATGCAGAGAGATTTGCTGGCTTTACTGTCCAAAGAAGACACAAATCTTTTCTTCCAATTTGTTCCCCTGAGTTGATAATATAGTGAGTGAATTTCTGACCCTAAAAGCAATAAAATATCAAATTGTTGAGTCTAGCACCACAGAGGAAAAGATTAGTTCATGGAGGAATGTAAAGGCTTGGAAAGGCGTACCATGTTGTGTATTTTGTGTGTTTTTATGGGATAACAATTACTCGTCGTGCTGCTTTGTGCTTGGTCCGACGCGGAGCTGGGACCTTCACCCGGCCGTGCCGGGACGGCCCTGCTCCGCTTCCGCCGCCTTCCAAAGCTCTTGCTCTGTTTCTTGGAGCTCCAGTTTACCGTTTCTGGTATAATTTTATGATGCAGGCAAAAAAGTAGGGAGCAAAGGGCACCGACCCTTAAATGTATTGTTGCACGCGTGGAGCTGTAGTGACAGCTCCAGTGAATAACTGTTTATTCCATTCCAGCAACACAAGCAAATAAACTGCCGATGGTGGCTGGAAAGTTGGTGCGGCGCAATATTCCTGTAATGGAATGCTTTTAGAGAGCAGCAATAAAAATAAATTGAAAACTGCTTTTCTCTTGGATACAGCTGGCATAAGCACCATCTGAACAAACAGGATAACACGAAGCTTAACTTAACATCTCCGTTTTTATTACTGAGAAGCGACAGGTCTTATAATAATATAAATTCACTTTAAAAATGGTCTTTTTTTTAAAGCCTTCTGTGTTAATTCTGAGCTGTATAATTACAGGTCTGTTTATGATTTAGGGTAGCGAGCGATTACCTGCTTCCGAGGCGCCGGGAGGATTGTTCCTCGCGTTGCCGTGCGGGTCCTGCTCCGCTCTCGGTGTGCACGTGTGAACTGCTGCAGTGTTTAAGCGTCCGTATCGAAGGCAGGTGACTGTGTGTGCTGGCTGGGCCTTCGGTACCTTTCCTGCGGGGCATTTTCTCGCAATTGCAACGCGGGATGGGACCGGTGCAGCGGGAGCACACGCGTGCGTGGTGGCAGCGCTGGGGACACGGTGGCATCTGCCACCCTCTCGGCCATCCCGCTGTCGTGCCCCGTTCACGAGCAGGGTCTCGTGTGCCACGAGCCACCAGCACTACCTGGCCTCGTTGGTGTCACCCCAAACTTGCCCGTTCCCAACAGCCCAAGGCTCCCCATGGAGAGGGCTCAGGGCACTGTGTAAAAGCACGTCCCGTCCTTCCCAAAAGATCCTCCAATTCCTCCCCGGTTTCTGTGCCCAGTGAGGAGGGCAGCGTGCCTGGCAGCGGGTGAGGAGTCAGTTCACGAATCTGCTTTCCTGTTGTTCTGCATCTCTCACGAGAGCCCAAACGCGAACGTTAGTGAGATGCTGAAGGGCCTGAGCCAGCACTTTCAGAGCTGGCTCCATTTATCTTTGTCAAAGCGGAGAAGCGTCACTTTACAGGCTTCTAGGAAGAAAGTGCAATTCTGAATGTTGATCAAACCGCTCAGGTTTGAAGCCAGGTCTTTAGCTGGTACAAATCAGTGATCCTCCTTCCCTGCTCCCTTTTCTCGCATTTGCTGCCGTGTTCACTGTCCCTGCTAACCCTCTGCTAGCCTGGTGCAGGCTCATCTTAATCCAGGATGGGATTTCTGCTTCAGCCTTCACACAGAAGCGTACAGAAAAGCGTGACCTCATTGCTTAAAGTGGCTCTTGCAGGCAGGGCCGCCAGTCTTGAAATTTACCTTCCGAAGGTCAAAAGGAATAAAAGCAGTGATAGAGCCAGGGAAACTGCAGCACTAGAAATTCCTTTTATTTAATTATTTATTTTTATTTTAAGCTCACCAACTGCATGATGTCTCATTTTCACTGCTCATGCTCAGTGTTATTTCATGATAATCTTGATTTGGGCCGTTCTGTGAATTCTAACTAAAGACTTCCCGATCTCCGCGAAGGGAGTTGCTTCATCCCTGCAATGCAGCGTCCCTGGGACAGACTTTGTTAGCTGTTTAATAGTACCTCCGCACAACAGCTCTAGACAAGAAGCAACAAATCTGTTATTAATATATGACTAAGTAGCCCAGGGGATCAATAATGTCTTTCTCTTCAAGGTCATCAGTTCAAATATAACACAAGCACGGAGCAGAGTTAATACCACTTGATGGCTTTTTGTTAGTCTGTAGAAAATTAAGACCGCGCGTCCTGCACATTAATGGCCTTCCTGCAGGACACGCTTTAACGTCCCCCGTTCAGCAGGGGTCTCGGCATTGAGGACCGGGTGGTCCCTGGCGCGTGCCCGGCCGCTCGCCGCGGTGCAGAGCTGATCTCAGGTATTTGCTATTTTCGGAGGCGCAGCCCTGAGCTCTGCTCTGCTCTAACTTCTGAGGTTGCTGCCTCCAACTAGGTCAGCCTGGATGTGCTGACCCGCTATTTTGTGGGGAAACGCAGGCTTGCTCCGCCTTTCTGCCAAGCCTTGTGAACAGGCAGCTGGGTTGGGGCTGCTAGCCGAGTGGGGGGCAAATTATTTATATAAAAATATTTGTTTATAAATTATTTATATATAAATATGAACATAAATAATATATAATATATAATATATAATATATAATATATAATATATAATATATAATATATAATAAATAAATATAAACTGTGGAGACCAAATAACCAACTGCTGCATGGTTGAGACTTGATGTCTCCAGGCTCCACATTGCAGCAGAACAACCGGCTGCAGCTGAACACGGGCGTCGAAGGGGGAGTGCGTCCGCACAGCCCAGGTGGGCAGGGACCATGGGTGCTTCCAGCCCCTGTTCATGGGAGCGGAATTCCCATTGGAATTCCCGTCCTGGGACTGCCGTGCTTGGTCGCCTGGGTCTACCAGGGGTGCGCTCGGGAGCAGAGCAAACCTGCCATCCCGCGAACCCCGTGTCCCTGCGCAGCGGGAGCCGCGGCGCAGAGCCGCCTGCTTCCCGTTATTGCTTTTAATCGGGCGTGCAACTCTGGTGATTGGGTCTTTAATATGTGACAAACATCTGATCCGTTCGCCGTTCCTCAGGCCTGTCTTGTTTCGTTTCTTGTTACAGCAGAGTGATTACAGGGCACTTTGTCAATAAGCCAGCAAACCTCTCCTGCAGGCGATCGATGCGGCCGGCGGCGCCCAAACTCGCCGGAGCTCCGTGCCCGGAGGTGCTGAGGAGCGGGATCTGGCCTCGCTGCTTATCGGGAGGCATTACCGTGAGGATATTCCTTCCTGGCTCTTTTGCCTACCTAAAACCTATCGTTACTGATTGGAATCTAGGAACTCTGCATAGGAGAAGTCCCCCGAGTCCCCTGCTGTTATCCATCAAGTCCTTGGAGCGGATCCGATCGACACAGGAGATGTGGCACGGGCCGGACCGGGCTGCCTCCACATGTGGCACTTCCTGATCCTGCAAATCCGCGGGTTTAAGGTGCAGAGGGACCCCCAGGTGTGGGGGAGCCCCCCGGAGCATCCGGCCTCTCCGCCTGCTGGGAGGCAGCGGCCGGAGCGGGGCTGCCGGGAGGGCAGGAGTAAGGCCGTCCCAGTGCTTGGATCTCAAGAGCTCCGTGACTCTTCCCCATTGGATTTCACTTGGAAATCCCAGTTAAGTGCTTAAAGCTCCTCAGGATGACTCCAAGCCCTTATGTTTCCTTTTCCACTGTTAATTCCTCTACGATCCTGGGGTGCGAAGAGGGGATTTCTGGCCCGGGGAGGGAGGCTGCAGCCCGCGCTCCGTGTCCCCGGGCGCTCCAGGCTGTGCTCTTCCCGCCTGCAAACCAAGAACTGAAAGCGGTGATAGCATCCGCAGTGAATATGCTTGTTGTTTAACTTAATAGGCATTTTAAAGAAAAATGTGGGTGGAAAGTGCAAAGGGAAAATGAGTATTTTTATTAGCCGTTTGGAAGTCCATAGAGGATGGTACAAAAAGGTCCGTCTGGCAACGTGGTTAGGAGTAAATGGATGATTCTCTGAAGCAGGGGGCAGAATGGAACTTGTTTAAACGCAGGATGAAATGAATTTAAGATCCAGGGATGTGATGTCCAAGGACAAAACAGTTTGACCTGAATTCTTCCACGTAATGGCAGCGCTTGCAGTAATGAATTCTGTCTTATCTGTGTGATGGGGGATGATTTGCAGACATCAAAATCTGTAATTCACTGAATGTTGCTCTAAACGTGGGAGGGCTGCTAAATAAATAAATAAATAAATAAAATTTGTCAATGCAGAATAATACGCCTGCACATGGTTAGCAATAGCCAGGCAACTGTATATCACAGCGAAGAATAATGTCAGGTTTTGGAATCAAATAAATTGCAAATAACAATGGAGAAAGCAAGTGAACCTTGAGGAATATGAGCCGCTGGAGTAGACGAGGTGGCTGTAAAGAGCCATTGTTTGGAAAGGAGGAATAGAGACCAGGAGAGAAAAAAACAGGGAGGGAACAGCAGGCCATAAAGCTGTGATCTGCTGCGGGAGAGATGATAAAGGGCCATGGGCAGCCCAGAAAAAAATATTAAGAAGCAATAAAATGCAGCATCAGTGGAGATCCGATGATAATTTGTTATTCTCAGCAGAGCCATTCCTGCACTGGGGCTGTTCCTGCTCTGAAAAGCCAGGCTGGGTTCGGTCCTGCGCCTCGTGCAGTGATTTACACCCCTACGGACAGGAGCAGGATCCTTCCCCAGCATCGTGTTGTGCGTGTGTCTTCGGAGGGGGCAGTTTAGCTTCGGTAGAGCTGGATTTTAGCCTGTCAGGGGTTGGAGCTTTGCCTACTGTGTTGAGCAGTCATGAGCTGGGTCTAAATGGGAGTCAGGCTGGCTCTGCCTCCGGAGAAGCGCTCAGAAGGTGACCGACGTGTGACACCAGCCCTGTGCATCCTCCCCGGGTGTTCAGCTGCAATAGCACCTGGCAGCTGGAGACAGCTCTGACCCAAAGGTAGGTAAAATACCACTGGGTTTGGCTGACTTTGAGGCATAGGGTTAGTCTCCCCATTAAGCCGGCGCATAGAAACACCTTGGTGCCAGTCCAGATCTAGGAGAGGGCAGAACCAGCTTGGGATGAGGATGGACAGGCCCAGGGATGAAGGCCCTTGTCCTAAAGCAAGCGCAGCCGGGGCCCGGATGGGGTCCCAGCCATCTCCGGAGCTCTCTCCGAGCTCCCTCTCTGCATCCTGCAAACGGCACCGGCGTCGTTCAGCAGTTTTCAAAGATGCTGATAACAAAGATACGGATCCCTGGTACTTATTAAGCTGATGGCTTTTAAACATTAAATCCCTGCTATAATTAAATTAACTGAAATTGTTAAAAAAAAAAAGAAAGGAAGGAACAAGAAGAATTCCGAGCACTCCCTGGTAACGTCTAAAAGGTGAGGGAATTGCCTGCAGGCCTACACGAGCGTCGCTGCAGATTGCATCCAGGACTAATTCGCTAGCTAATGACTAAGTCGTCGTCGGGGGACTGGAGAGGAGAGGGGGAGAGGGAGGAGGAGCAGCTTCCTGATGGGGTTTGTGGTGCTGCTGCTTTTCCTGCAGTAGGAAAACCTTCCCGGCCACCCTCTTGCAATGCCAGGGAGTTGGCTGCAAAATGACCTGCTTGTCCTGCTAATCTAGAGGTCATTTCTGATTATTTTGGGGGTTCTGAGCTGTTCATGCGCTGTGATGTGGGTCTGTGCATCCTCCTCTGCCCCCGGTGCAGGTGGCCTTTTCCAAGGTCAGGGTCTACCACAGGACAGAGGCAGTTGGGCATTCCCGGGCTTTTAGCGCCTCCAGGAGCTTCTCATCCTTTTGGTCCGTCCGCAACACTTGGGAGAGGAGAGCCTGGGAATGACAGGGAGCGAATGGGAATGGCAGGGCCGCGCTTGGCCTCTCCGGAGTCGTGCAGTGGGGTCCGGAGCGCGGAGAGCGACGAGGAGGGTCCTGGGCAGGGGGGACGGAGCGGGAGACAGACCGGGGCTGGGAATGCGGCGCCTGCGGAACCCGGGAGCCTGGCGAGCCCCATGGGGTGGCTCCCCATGGAACCAGCGCTCTCGGGAGCCCTGTTGCTCCCCGTCTGCTCACGCGAGCGTCCCCGCATCCCATGGACGTCTCCTCCGTGTTTCTCGTGGATCTCTGCACCCCGGTCAAGACCCGCAGCCCCGCGACCGTCGCTTCCAAATTACCGGCCTCATTCCTGCTTGGTGGGGCTGGAGCACCGGCCATGCTCAACCTGCAGGTATTAGAGATGATATTTAATGAAACAGAAAATAAAGAATGAAAACGAAGAAGATGACATCTCTCGTACCCAGCAATCCATGGTTCCTTACTGTGCTTCTGACCAGTTAAAGCTGTCAAGTTTATTTCCATTAGTGATATTATTGCCCTTTATCTGTTTTTCCCTGGGGCATTTGCTGTAATGCACCAAATGTGCTTTTATAAAATTGCTCTGTAAAAAAAAAAAGGCAAGGAAAAGATGGTGGATCGGATCTTACAGCCTTCGAGCCGCTCCTTAGGCTCCTCTCCACCGCCAGCTTCATTCTGATTTCAAACTGTTTTCTTCCTTTGTCCCCTGATTTCCCTGCTCTGTTTTATTATTGTTTTTGTTACACCGTTCACCTAATACAGTGGCATATATATATATAAATATATAATATGTATTATAAATGGAAGCAAATGCTCCTTTAGAAGAGCAGCAGCAGCACAACCTGGTGCTGATCTGGCCATGGAGGGCGGCGGTGCCACATTCCCGGCTCCGCTCGCGGTTCCCGCGCAGAATCGCCAGCCGGGAGGCAATGGTTTGGAACAAAAGGCGCAGGCTGCGATCGCACGGTTTATTTTCTCCCCCAAACTGTTTGTTTAGATATTCCTTCAGCAGCCAAAGGTCACGTTGTGGTGGCAGCCCAAGAAATAACCTCATCCAAGGAGCACAGCTGCAGTTCCTTCCACCTCTTGGACAGGTTGGGTATCCAGGGGATGCAATAAATGGGGCCATTGAACACGGGAATGCTGAGAGCTCTTTTCACAGCTCAGTGTAACTCGGTTTTCTTTTGGACTCTGCGGTTTATCTACTACAGTTAAAAAAAAGGCATAAAAACATTTCCCTTGCAAAGCGCAGGAGTATATGTGGGTTTTCATTTATCCACATTTAGGAGCTGTTAAATGTACTGGAACCTGGCAGTATCTACGGGCTGCAGCTGTATCCCAGGCTGCATTCGTTAAGGCAATAGGTGCTAAAACCGGAGACTCCAGCTCCTTTCTCTGTCGTGCCCAGAGGGAGGCGATTGTTTAATCCAAGCAAAGGGCTATTCTTTAATGTGAAACTAATGCTCCTTTCCTTGCTAGAGGTATCCAGCGTGGAATGGCTCCAAACCACAAAGTGGTCCCAGTCTTCCTGCTCTCTGACACAAGCCTGCCAAGTTCTAGTCTGTTTGGACCATCTTTGTATAAAAAAAGAAGTATCTCCATGCAGTTTCAAAGGGGCATTCAGAGCCTTGATAGGATCTTTGAGACAGGTTGCTCATTTTAGATGCTCTAAACTTGGCAGTCCGAGCTCTGTTCTACATCCCTCTTTGATGTCCTTCTGCAGCCTTGGCTCCAAGAGAGCATTAGTGTATTTCTATATAAGATTGTGTGTGCCAAAACCTTTATGAAACTGATTTTATAGCATTGCTTGGCAATCTTGAATTTGTTCAGTGGTACCTATCCGTGCTGCTTATTCGCTTTGAAGCAGAAATGGAGACAATCTGCTAATTCTGCCTGCAACTTAGTGAAAACCTTGAGATTCCTTGGAAATGCAGTTTTTTGTTATGCTTGGAGCTTCTTCTGAATTTATTATGATGTCTTTTGAAACCCTGAGAAGCTTTAAATTCCCTTCCTCCCCTCTGCAGCGCGGGGGCTGCCGTGCGGAGCACAACTTTCCCCGGAGCGGGGTGAAGCCGGCACGGGTCTGTGCAGCAGCCGGTGCCACAAAGGCTCTCCGGGTTGTATGTCAGGCTGTCGGGAATGGGGGAAGCAGAGGAAACGCGGGCTGCATCACCAAATGAGTTTAGAGCTGAAAGCTGGTGCTGACATTTGGCCTTGTTTAGGAGCTTCAGAGGAGGGATTCTGAAAAGAGAGGGAGGAATCGGCCTGCAGGCTTCCTTCAAGCAGGAGAAACCATCTTAAAGGCACCATTAAGAGAAGAGCTATTGGTGATAAAGGCCAGTAAAGAGGTAGCTGAATCTTTATTTGAGTGAAGAACTACTGATCCAGGGGAACCAGCAAAGCAGATCTTTATTTGAACCTTCCCATTTCATCGCGGAGGGCTGGGTTTGTGTTGGGTTTGCCTGGGAAGCTGGGTCCCACAATGCTGCTTTGGGAAATGGATAAAGTTTGTTGCAGCACCCAGCTGACGAGAGGATATTCCAAACGGACATGCTGGGATACAGCTAATCAGCTAATCAAATCCTGGCATCTACAGCTCTCTTGACAATGGAGACAAAAGTTCAGCCCGTCGTATTAACCCTTAATTAATAATCCTGACATTAGCTACCCTGTGTTACCCGTTAAGGCTCTGTTGACATTGATGGAGTGGGAAGACCCGTTGACCGTGGTAGGTCCCGTAGCACCCGTGGATGGTCCTGGATGGTGCCAGCTCGTGACAGACAGATGCTCCATGTGGCGTGTTCACCTTCCGCAGGAATTTCCCTAAACGCCAGAGTTATCCTGTGCTGCGTTCGCAGCCTTGGCTGAACGGATAAGGCAGGGTCTGTCGCTCCACTCCCACGCACGCAAACCCTGGACCTGTTTGCTGGTTGTGCTGCTGCTGCTGACTTCTCTGTGCCCTTGCAGATAGCAGCGAGTCCCTGCGGCCCCGGGGAGGTGGCGTGTCACAAGGAGGAAATCTCCGTTTTATCAGCGATCTGTGCTTCTCCGGGGCTGAAGTGAGATGGGGTTTGCCATCCTGCTGAAACCTCTGCAACAGGAGCTGAGGAAGGGCCCGTGTTCGGAATGGGTCGTTGTGATAAGTGGATCCGTCTTGTCGCTAAAGAGACACCAAAAAATAAAATGGCCCGTTCTGAAAAATTACGTCCCGTGCACCATGCAATAAAAACACAATATACAAATTCCAGATGAGCTGGAGCGTGAGCAATTTGTTCACTGATGTGGCTCATGACCTTTAATTGCTTTTAAATTTTTAGATGCTGCAGAGTGTAATGTGACACCCTGAATGTGACAAAAATGCTGTGTTTCATCTTGCAAATGATCCAGAATATAGACTGCCACATTCTTGTGCATTAGAACAATCCTGCTATGTACAACTTTTGAAGTATTTCTAAGTAAAACGGAGTTGATCCAAAGCTTATAATTCAGTGGCTACTCCTCATCTGAAATTTCAAGGCGAGAGTCAGAAGGGAAGAGATAAGAATATCAGAGTTTTGACTGAGGCCCAGAAACACAGAGCGAGACTGAGCGCAGCTGCAAGGACAGCCCTGGAGTCCGGCTTAGCGCTAGGCCGGGCTCATTAGCATTGCAGAGCTGATTGCGCCGAGAGCAGCGGGGTTAGTCATGAGCGGGTTTTTACTTAACCGAGGAGGGTGCAGTCGCTTAATATTTCATATCTTATACTTGACACGTTTGGGACTTAAGCAGCCCTTAGGCCCCATGCAGTAATTTTTAGATAGACCATTTCCACTTAGCATTCTTTGATAAGTGCTTTTGTTTAAACTATCATGCCATTGCTTTTCCAGAGTGCAATAAGGTTATTGCTAAACACCAGAGTTCTGTCTCTGCTAGTGCACAGTGTCAGTAAGTGGTGCAAATCCGTGTAGCACCGAACCAAGGAAGTGCATTGCACGTTATAATAAGGGTATCTTCCTCTGCCCTTAAGAGATATAACAGAAAAGTGCTGAGGTGCAAATGCAAATTCTACCAAACCTGCATTTTCTTACTGTATCTTGTCATCTTTTGTGTAACTCGCAGTGTCTTTCCCTCTAAGAAACTAATCCTCTCTACTCTGCACTAATAGCAGAGAAAGTCGGGAGAACAATGAAGGAAATCTTTTGTTGTCTCTAAAGAGACAGTCGAAAGCCCGCAAGAGTCACTGGTGCTCTTTTCCACTAGGTCTTAAAAACATATAGATTCCTAACTCGGAAAAATCCATGAAGACGATGAAAGCTTTCTACAAACTGAACACTATCTGCCGTTAATATGTTATAAATAACCATAAATATCTTGACCTCCTCGCTAAGCTGAGTATAGGCTTGTCCACAATGTATAATTCAGTAAATAACCTTGAGCATAAAAATGAGATTCTACTCCAGAAAACTCTTTAATCTCCCTTGTTTTTATGGATCAGCAAAGGTGTCAGGCACTTGACACTCTAGATAATTGAGCTCTTGCATTTAGAGCACAGCCTACAAATAATGGCAACTTTGCTTTGAAATAGTCTTCCTAAACTTTGGTTTGACAATTAGCATTTCAAAAGGTTGCATCTAGGTAGCTGCCATCACCTAATGCACGGTTAGAATCAAATGTAAGGATTAATAGCACGGCACTGGAAACAGCTATAAACTGCCTGCCTTGGAAGCGTTCCTGCTAGGAGATGAAGTCCCAATCTCATCTCCGTGAAGCAGAGCTGCAAAGGGCCGTCCTGCTCGGGGTGAGGAGAGCGCCGGTCACGTTGCACCCGCGTGGGGGACACCAAGAGGAACTAAATCCACGCCAGAACTCTCACTCGCCTCTGAAGCTGCAGGTTTTCAAGGCGTCGTCTCCATGCTGGTCGTTGTGCAATGGTAAAGACCAGCGATGGGCAAAGTCCCATTCCCACTCGCGCACAGCGGCTCCTGCGCCGGCAAGGAGACCCGTGCAGCTCCCCGCACCGCCCGGCCTAGGTGGAAATGTTCTCTGCAGGGTTTTATTCCCTCCTGAAATGAATGCAAACAACGGGGGTTTTTCTTTCCAGCTCATTCTTTAATAATTGGGGTAGTCATAATGAATCCGTTCTTAGGGTAGAATTAATACGAGATCGTAATGGTGATTAGGTAATTAGCAAGTACCAGGGGTATTTAACCTTCCTGGTGACAGCATGTCTGACATCACCTGAGCTCATGCAGATTCTCTGCAAAGAATTAACAATTTTAAATTACCCCATTTAAGTTATTAATTATGAAATATAAATGGGCCAGACATGATGCCAGTGGTGCCCAGTGTCCTGGTGATTTTGTACTTCTGCATATCTTAAATCTATGTATTTTCTGTCTTCTGTTTCATTATAAATTGAAATATGACCGCAAGTATCTGAAGACGTTTGCCCTGGCAACCATTGCCTGCTCTCACAAATGTCTTTGCTCCCATGAGTGACTAGGAAGGAGAAAGATTTCCTCTTCTGCTCCTCTTGATTTGGAAATTCAATTAATACTCAAATGTTAAAATGGCCAAGTATTGCAGTCATTTCTATTTTAGTGCCAACATTTTCACTGGGAGCAGTGTTAGTTTTGTTCTGTAGTGTTGTTTTTCCCTCTTCACACCACATGTCACCACAAGAGCACTGGGCTGCTGCGATGTATGAACTGATTGCTCTGCATTGCAGCGCTCCAGCCCCCAAAGTGCTCACCCGGATGGGATAACAGGAAGAGTTCAGCCTGTCTTGCTATCCCCAGCAAACAGCACTAGACAAAACACCCTCCTGCAGCTCTGCCAACAGAGAGATTAAGAAAAAGTGTCTCTTCTTGAGAGGTTTCACAGGCAACTTGCAAAGATATTTATATAGAGGTATGAACTCCTGTTCCAAAGGAAGCTTGCCCAAGTCTTGCTCCCATAATATATGTTTACAGCTTTGGAATTTGCTTCCATGAAAGTTCTATTTAGTCATTTCATGGGTAGTAAATGTGCATGCGAGGTTGCATAAATCTGTTGATAAATCTGTGTACACCCACCCCTCTCCATAGGGATCTGCCTATCCCACCCGGCTGACCCTCTCTCTTTAGCACACGGTTATAGCTCTTCTCCAAGTTCCTCACACTGCATTACAGTTTCTCTTTATTAGCAGCCAATAATGTATTAATGCATTCCTCAGTGGGAAGTGCGCTCCCAACTATTACCTTGGACACTCATTTAGTTGGATTTGATAGTGACAACACATTGACATTGGTAAGGTTAATGATCCAATACTTTATTTCACTGAACAAGTTGAACAACATTTAGTACATTGTTCCACAATGTCCTAGAGAGCTGTCTGTGCTATTACTTTAATAGTACTATGGTATCTTTGCCCTTTAAGTAATTGGCACCATGAAAATTTTCTCTAGATCCTGTCACAATTGATTAGTATCGCGGTGAATTACAAAAAAATTACTTTTATTTTCCTTTTTCAATCTCTTTTTGTGGAAGGAGGGCAGAATTTGATCTTCGTAGATGTGAAGGGCTGACAGCACTAGAACTGGAGTGAAGAGGTACCAGGGCTGCTTTGAGTTTTGGAACTGGAACCAAACCGAAACTCTCATTCCCACCATCCTGACCTGGGACTTCATCCCTCTTGGACTTCACAACAGCTAGGACCTAAAAATTTCTCAGTGTTACATTCATTTTGTCCTTCTATCACCTTCTCCCTTTGCTTTTAAATTACCCTGCATTATACAACATCTGCTCCTTTCATGCCTGCATATGGCTCTCTCCTTAAATCTGCTTTTCGGTCTCGGGGAAGCACACAGATCCCCATCTGCACATTGCCCGGATCGGCGGTTGGTGCAAGAGGGAGAGCAGGGGCTGGGACTGCAGGTCCTGGCTTGTCTTAAGCCACTTTCTGCTGCTGCTTTTAGCAGTCGAGTGTCCCCAGCCGGCAGCTCGCGTGCTCCGTGTCTTCAATTGCCTTGGAGGAACAGGCAGGAAGGGGGTAAAAGACTCCTTGGCCCTGCCAGGACACGTCCTCCGGATGTTCCGCCTTTCCCGGTGGCGCTCCGGAGGTGTCTGCAGCGGGATCGTGCACACCTGGAGCATCAGGGCCTCCGGGATGTCTGTCCAGGCTGTCTGCCCCTTCACCTGTGTCACTACCCTAAGGACAAACCAGTGGCCGTGTGGGGCTGGCTGTCGGAATCCCTGCCGCGCCGCAGATCTGCTCCGAGTAGCCATAATTCACCTTAGATCACAAATTAAATGACTCAATCTATAGCTATTATATACACGGGCCATCTTAGTCTGGAAAAAGAATTAATATCAACATAACTGTAAAAGCTAACAGCATGAGGGAAGGGAAGGAACTGTGCAAAGGAATTGTAATGACGAGTGTCAAACAGGGACGCTGGCAAGAACCGGGGCTGAAGCGAGCCCTGGATCAAACTCCCCGTCTTCAGACAAGCCATTGTATTTCATTCTGATACTCAAAAAATAAAATCCTCACAGATGTAAAATACTGAAACATGAAAGGAATGTAATTTTTTTTTTGTGCTCATGAGAGAAATTCCAACAATTAATATGCTCAGGATGTCTTCTCAACAGACATGTGCTGCCCAGAACACTCACCAAAGATGTTCAACAAAGCTCAGCGCCAGTGTATGGGATGGCGAGAGAAGGGCTTATTTGCCTGTGAGCTATATTTAATAAAAAGTTATCCCTCTTTTGATCTTAAACCTTAAAAAATACCTATATAAAAATACAGCACTGTCTTCTGATCATTCATATTTGCTTACAAGGTAGTTATATGGTATTTCCTGCTCTCGTTATAGGTTACATTAGGTGGCTTCTGTTGCCGTAATGGAGAAGATAGATCCATGATGGTCAAACCACGCTGACTTTCAAGTTAAAACACAGAAACTTTGGGTTCCACATTGACCTACAGTGTGACCGTAGACCTCTCGCTTAACGTCTCAGCACATTGATCTCCTGAGTGGTGAGTAGCTCAGTTATAATCAGGCCCTTATTTTGTGCCTATCGCCTTGCATCAGATTGACTTCTATCACCTGTTCTCCATGGCCTGAGAGCTGAAATGTCCAGGGTCTAACCTGGATCCCCTAGGAATAACACAGAGGGAATACTTGGCAATAATTGTAGATAAAATAATAACATTTGCACAGATAATATAAAGGAAAAATCCTTGTTTTCAGTCATCTGTCTTGCAATTTTCTGCCTCAAGGGCAGGATACCTCCGGGCTAGAACGTCCTTTGATGCTGTTCAGAAATCTCGCACGCCAGGACCCTGCTTGCAGCTTGCGCAGGTTTCTGATCCGCCCTGCGTGGCCTGACCTGGATCCTGCTCCGCACGGGAGACACGCGGGAGCCGGAGCGGACGGAGACGCTCCCGCCTGGCCCAGTCCCATGATGGCTCCAGGCCGGCACAGCCCGGTGTCACGGGGCGAAGGAGAGGAATTTATCCAAGGCCGCAAGGAAAGGCCTCGTTTTCTGAACACGTTTATTCAGGTTTTCCACTAACCTTCGTCCCTTCTGTCTTTCCTCCCCGCAACGCACCCCCTGGCCCTTCACCTCCATTCCCCAGCTGAGCCCTTCTGCAATATACTCTATATTTGTCTCTTGCTTCCCTGAACACCCATTATTATGTAGAATAATAATGCAGGAGCTCTGCTCGGCACCTCTGCTCCGTGGCTCCAAGTGGGTTGAATTGTAGCCAGCGGCAGGGGGTGATAAATGTAGCGTAAGATGCCTTTTCCACAGCAAACTGCAAATTGCCTCAGCAGCACGGCCCACAAAAGGTTCCCGCGGAGCAAATTTATCTCCCATTGTCGGCCCGCGGAGGAGCGCCGCGAGCGCCCGGCGTTCTATTTTTAAAAAGTCACATTTGATCTCGTTCAGGCTCAGAGTCCGGAGTATCTTAAAGGACTTTTCATGGAAAATGCAGGCCGGAGAATGCTGCACAGATAAAGGGATTTATTTTTAACAGCAGCCGGGGTTCATGGCCGTGTAAGCATTTCAATTTTAAGCCACTCGGTTTGAATAATATATTTTGCCAAAGTGGGTGTTATGTCATCTAATAACTCATGGGTGGGAGGAGGGCCGGTGGATGGGGAAGGGGAGAAGACGACTGTTAGCGAGAAATGACCCTCTATGGGTTGTCACCCACTCACTAAAAGGGAAAGAGGGTGGAGAGACAGCGACGAGTTTATCTCCCCATTCAGGACTTTATACTACACTTCCTCCCATATGGTTCAGCCCTGAGATAGCAGCGTGATGGACACTGCAGAAGGATGGGAGGTGATGGATATATAGTTGGAAACCTGCTGTGATGGATGGGAGAAGGAGAGAGAGGGGAACATTTGGTGCTTGATTGATGGCAGCACCACAACTGACATATCCACAATTAATGGCATGAGTCACCCTGATATATTATAATGTTAAATACCTTTGCATTTGATGCTCACTCGTCATGTTTCCACTCTGCTGTCCTTCAGGTGCCAGGTGATCCATCAGCGGGGACGTTGGGGCCCGTTTTGCTGGAGCCGCCGCAGATGGCCCGTTGCGAGGAGCGAGGGCCAGCGGCACGGAGGGACCCGGAGCATCTGCGGCCGCCGCGGAGCCTCACCTGGCGCTCGCTGCCTCCGCACGCTTCCCAGGACCGTGTGCTCCACTGCCCTTAATGGTATCCTTCATTAGCGCCTACAGTCATTAAATGCTCTGCTTTAATTGTTGGATCCTTGCAATAAAAGCTGCTTTGCTGAGCAAGGGGCAAGCGGGGCAGAACAGCCCACAGCAACTTGGGTTGGAAAAGGGCAGGAGGGGAAAGCCAGGGGTACCGTGAGGTGCTTGGGAATAGCTGGGGTGAGAGGAAAAGGAGGACTCGGATCCCGGCATCCGCACGCTCTTCTTTTCCTTCCGCTCGTGCCAAATCCCGTTTGGAAATTCGTTTTGGTTGTGTTCAGTTAACGTTAAAATTAGATTAGTTATTTCCAAATCTGATGCGCGCTTGCTGTCCGCATTTTCAAAGCAAATTAGTCACTGAAATGGAATTATTCTGGATTTAGGAGTGTGTAAATGAAAGTGGATTAGCTCTCTTTGCCTCAGTGTACCTATTTGTGATATAATGTTAAGTAAATACTTTAATGCTGGTGTGAAGTCAGGCTTAATTTATTAATGTCTTGCCTAATTAACATTTAAAGATCCTTCCTCAGAAAGAGGATTATTAACAATAATATTATTATTCCGCTGGTGTTGATTTTAGCTGAATTCATATGAATAGGCGATTAGTACCTTTAAGCCAAGAATTTATTAGCGGAGCTGACGGTGGCCGGGCCCCGCTCGGAGGCCCTTGCTCCGCTCCCTTTCCTGGGCAAACAGGCAGGGAATTAATAAGAAAACTGTGTATGAAGCAGCCTGCACATTGTGTTCGTTTTCCCTTAGCCTAGCTGAAAGCAGATCCACCTATTTACAGTGTAAGAGTTGAATTTGAGACCTTAGAACTATTTTTCTGTTAACATAATGAAAAATAAATATAAATCTGCTTTCTTTTTTTTCAAATGGCCTTTAAAGTTAAGGTTTGTTTACACACTGTATGTTTCCCAAGGACAGAATTAAGAAAGACATTCACTCCTCATCCTTATATGAAATATCTTCCTATCTTTTCCAATGAAAATAATTCATGTCACTGAGAAAAAGCCTTCTATGAATCACTGATGAGTCTTTGATGCTTAATGTGCTGTCCAGCATATGCGTGGAGCTCTCTTGAAATTTAGTTTAACAAGAGAATCTGATTTTCTTCCTAACATCATTAAAGTTTCCCCTTCAAATTTCACTTAACAAGCAAATGAATGTTCTCCTGGCATAATTACAGTTTCTTTTTTGAGTTCCATTTTAAAGAAGTCAGCCTCATCCGTTCTGTGTTTTTACACAACACGGAGCGGAGGCAGCTGAGCCCTGCGGTTATTATTGCAAATACGGCCTGAAAGGCGGTTTAAAATATAGTCTGGCAGAGGTGGCCGGGTCCAAGGAGACCGCACGGATGGGGCGTCCGTGGGGCTGGTGACTCCTTGCTACAGACCCCACGTGCCGTCTCGGATGGGGCGTCCAAATGGGGCGCTTGGCTCCTAGGAAAGGCTCTGCCGTGGCCAACCGGTCCCTGACCGGGACCCAAAGCTCCAGTTGGGCAGCCTTATCCCGGGCAGCGTTTCAGGCTCCGTGCAGGTCCCATGCGGAGCGCAGGGTCTGTCGCTCCAGCCCCACTTCCCCCAGTTGTTCCCTCCGGAGCGGCTGCTCCGACCCCGACCTCCGCGGGGAGGAGGAGGAGGGAGATTTTCCCGCTCCGACCTGACAAATGAGGCGGGAAGCACGAGATCCGACTGCCTCTGTCCGCACACGCGCACCCGCATATGGTGCAGCAGACGTTATTACCCTGATTATTTCCCCCATGTCAAGTTCTTGCTTGTTTATTATTTCCCAGCCCCTCCTACCTCTCTGCGTTGCTGGCGTTGCTCTCCGTCATGGTCCAGCCCGTTTTCTTTCTGCTGTGGCTTTGCAGATCATTTTCCTCCAGAATAAATGGCATATATCCCTAACATCTGAACCGGTAGAAGGTGAATAATTAGAGGCGAGTGCGAGTAATTTTTGAGTCAAGGCCTTAGTGTGTCATGGGTTGTAAAATTTAATCTGCCAGCAGCTCCTGGCCTCATATCAATTACATACAGTAAAATGAGGGAAAGTGTCCCATATTTCTGGGCAGTTATGGGAAATGCCATGCCTGCTTTTCGACATCACATATTGACTCTGTTCTTACCTGCATTGCCGGGTCGCTTGGGCAGGACTGGTTCTGTGATGGGCGGTGGGAGTTGCTTTGGGAAACGGGCCCCAAGGGCTCCTCCTGCTCCTGCTGCTCCTCTAGGCCGGGTGCATCCAGCAGCCGCTAGCCATGGTGGGAATTGCTGGGAATTGCTCGGAATTGCAGGCGGGTAGAGACGGAATCCGAGGGCAGAGCCCCAGACCCCAGGGCAGCGACTCTGTCCCCTTTGCTGCTGGCACAACCGGCCTGCGAGTCCTTAGGGAAGGGTGGGCAACTCAGGGCAAGGCAATGGGCAAGACCCCGTTGAAAGGAGAACGAAATTGGAAGAAAAAAGAGCATCTTTTGACCCATCTCCTGCTCTGCTGAAGATGTCACAGCATCCGAACGCAGAGCCCGAATGGCAGCGGTGGAGGCAGAGGGTGATGCGACCCGGCCGATGACGGTACCGGCCGCGCGGCCCTCGCGCAGGGAAACGTCCTGAGCCCGGAGAGCGACCTGGGGGACCAGCATCGTGTGCGGCGAGCAGGGCAACGCTACAGTGACGCTACAGCACAAATAACAACACACACGATGCACCTCGAAGTGCCAGAGGAGCAATGAATAATTAGCTATATAATAGAATATATACATATATATAAACGTGAACCGCATTGAGACCAGATGAAAGTATGTCGGGAACAACGTCTTGTTACTGAGCTCTTTTCTTTCCCTCCTCTCTCTCTATCTGAATATGGGGATGCTTAAACCTTATTCTTGAGGAAAAAAATCTTCTCATTTCTGCTCTATTGGTATGCTACCGTAACAGTTTTGAGGAATTAAAAATAATTGATACATTTGTGAAAGCACAAGCAGTAACTACTTCATATTTTAAAAGCCTTGCAAATATCCAGGAAAAAGTGCTGCGCATGCAAAATACTAAAGTCTGCTCAAAGTGATGCAGTGAAGTCCGCTTTTATGGGAATAACTACGACTGCATATAATAAACCAGTAGATGGAGGTTTTCTGTTGTAATTGTGCAGAACCTGGAATGATCCCTCTTTTTAAGTACTTGAGCTCTTTTTCCTGGGCTGGGAAACGCTTTTCCCTTCAGTAGGTAGAAGTAATTTCTAAAGAGCTCTTGGCTATCACCCATTCTGCTAAATATGGACTCATTCTGTAATGACAAACACATTAATTACCAGTAATTTGGAGAAAGGCTTGATGGCTCTGCGTGCATTAAATGGAACAGATTAAACCTGATACTAGGCATTTCTATGTGATACCATGGCAGCGGTTTCATACAACATTTTTGATGAATATATAACACACAAGTGCCCTCAGCTCTATACAGTACCCTGCATTAGGAGCAATCACGCAGAGTGGACCTCAAAAGGAGACTGTTTTATTAGGTAAAAGGGAATGAAGCACAGAAAATAGAATTAAAGATGAACAAAAGCCTCCATTATTTGGCAAAATTAAATGCACTTTTCCAAGTAAAGAAGGCAAAAGTCAGTCATTATCTGTCTGTAATACATCACAGCAGATAATAAAGAGAGGTTTATGATCTCTGAAAGCAAATTAGAGGATATTTAAACAACACATCTTTCTATGAAGGAGAGATAATTACAAAATCAGGTCAACATGCAGAACAATCCAGCTCTGCCCCACGCTAATGTTACTTGAATAAGCTGAAATCTCCCATATTCTCTCTCCAAAGAAGGACTCATTTGGGCTGCAGCTGTTCTCATTCTTGTTTGTCATCTGGACGCCAACCCCGTGCGAGCGGCGCTGCTGCCCGGGGCGGGCGCTGGCGGCCCCGTCCCGCTGCTCCATCCCATGCCATCCCATCCCATCCCATCCCATCCCATCCCATCCCATCCCATCCCATCCATCTCTGTTTTAGGCTGCACCCCACAGCCTAACACCAGGTCACCTCCTCCTTTTTGATTTTAGTCTCGCTACAACTCAAATTTACA
>JAWLRI010000933.1:220898-233277 GCA_034781795.1 Crypturellus tataupa | reverse complement strand
GCGCTATGGGGGAGTCTGTGCGCTATGGGGGGTCTGTGCGCTATGGAGAGGTCTGTGCGCTATGGGGGGTCTGTGCGCTATGGAGAGGTCTGTGCACTGTGCAGGGGTCTGTGCGCTATGGGGGGGTCTGTGCGCTATGGGGGCTCTGTGCGCGGTTCCTCGCAGCGCCGGCGCGTAGGAGAGGGGCACAGGCAGCACTGACCTCCCTTGGTCTCCCGTGTCTCCATCCTGGAGACGCAGCTTGGGAATGGCACCTCCCAGGCAGCCTGTGCCTCCTGTCCCCTGCCCAAGGCCATGCGCTACCGTCCCCGCCAGGGCAGCCCACAGAGCAAGATCCCTGCAGTGTGATACCCGGCACCGGGCAGGGAATGGGCTCCCACAGGGAATGGATTCCCACAACGGCTGCTCCATCATGCGGGGAGGCCGCTCCTCGCCCGCAGCGCCGCCTCCTCCGCGTTGGCCACGCAGATGGTGCCGGCTCGGAGCTGCGGCGCGAGGGCAGGCCCTGCTGCAGAGTCACCCAGACTGAGACCTGCTTAGCATAGGCAGCGCCAGCTCCTCGCTCCTTAGAACGTTAATTTGGGAATGCATCCCAGATTCTGCATCTGTCCCTCGAGCTCGCATTTCATGCGAGGATGGGAGAAGGTTTTGCAAGGGGGAGGGATGTACTAATGCCTCGAACGTGCTCTGGGAGAGATGAGAGGGATGGAGGGGAGGGGGATGCGTCTGTGCATTCAGCTGCCCACGTGTCCGCAGCGCCAGCTCATCTTGGGTTCCCACAATAACGACGGACACGGTCCATCCCGTGGGCTCCTCCTGCTCCTGCAGTGCCTGGGCCTCTTGGACCACCTGATTTATGGTCCATCTCCAAGTGTGTCCTGCTTTGCTGCAGCTCCTTGCCGGTGGGATGAGGGGTTGGTGTCCCAAGCTGCTCCGAGCCGCCCCGTGGGCACGGCCAGGGTGTCCCTGTGTCACCGCAGCACGGGGCTCCTGCTTCCAGCTGGAGTGTCCTGCAGGCTGGGGAAATGCGGATCCCACTTAATCCAGCGCATCCCTCAACTCGGAGCTGCTCCGGGAAGGCTGGGAACGGCTCTGCAGCCCCTTCTGCCCTGCAGCAGAATCTGCGTTGATGCAACCTCCGTAGAGTCTGTGTTGGCACAGGGAAAGAATGAGTACCTGAAACCTATAGATATAATTTAATAATTATAAGCCTACCTGTCTGTGTGAATTTTTTATGGCAAATTAATTAAAAGCCCAGTTACGGAAACTTTGGAAAGAAGACAGATAAATATTTCAAAAATTATTAAATATTTATACGCTACATGTTTTTTAATCTTGAATAAATATTTTGGATAGTCAGTTGCATTTTTGCTATGCTGCAAGTTTGCATTGTATAATCGCCCGTAATGGATTAAAAAGAAAATGTTGGAGTTCCATTAATTATGTAGGAGCGTGTGCGTGGCTCAGGGCACGGCAGAACTACCTGTGTCTTCGTAAACCGAAGATCTCGAGGTAACGTCCTTGCTGCACTTGCTGCTGCCCAGTGACTCGCAGGAGCCCAAGCGAAGCTCCAAGGTGGCTCCTGCCTTGGTGGCCTCATTTGGACTGCCTTATCCGCCCTCCCTGAAGCTTAATGATCCCTTGAGGCTCCTTTCTTCATTTTTTTTCTTTTTTATTGCAAGACAAAAGGCTTATTGGTTATTGGAAATTAGAGCGAAAGCTGGAGCTGCTAAAGACACCCCAAAACAAAGCAAAAAATTAAAAGGATTGTTTGGGATTTTTTCATTATTATTCTCAGTAGAAGGATTATTGCTGTTTTTATGAAAAGTTCATCCTGCAGGCATAGGCAGTTGCATTAGTTTAGCAAGATGGAGCTGTTTAAAATTTCAGCGTTGTCCGCCAAAAAAATAATAATAGGAAGTTGTATGGAGAGGAATGTGCTGACAGCAGTGATGTTTGGGTAATAATTCATGTGCTGGAGAGGATGCTCTGGAAAGGGGCCCAGCTGCCTAGCACCAAGCAGGCCACGCTCGCCCGGTGCCTGCGCGAGTGATGGGGCTTCTGCTCCATCCTGCCTGCGGATGCAGCGGGAAGGGGTGCCCAGCCCGGGCACACGTTGTCTGCTATGGCCTTGGGGTCCCCCTGGAGCCCTGATCACCCAGCGGCACAAAGAGAGGCAGAAAATGCCCATTTCTGCCATGGCAGCCGCCTGCTCCCGTGCTCCTGCACAGCCCAAGGCCTGGGATTGACTGCTCTGGGCAATTCCGTGTGTAATAAACTCCGTCCAGGGGACTTAGCAGAGCCACGATCGCAAGCTGTCACTCCTGCTCCCGCTACCGTGCTGTTTGTAATCACTGTTTTGCTTGGGAAATGTGGAAATGCCCAGCAGGTAACGGCTCCGTTGTGTTGGGTCGGCGAAGGGCGCTCGAGGCGCAGCAGGACCCGCACGGCTGGGCGCAAACGCCGCAGCGCCGGCGACTCGGGCTCGTGCGCGGCCGTCCCGGGGCATCGCGGTGCCCTGGGCATCGCCGCCCGGGGACACCCGTGTCACAGCGCCCCGAAACGGCTGTGAATTCGCCTGCCCGAGCGTGCGCTTTGGAACGGATGAGTGTGATCAGCGCAGCGCTCTGCCAAGCGCCGTTACTGCTCCCGCTCCACCAGGAGCGCGGGGACCTGCAGGGAAGCGAATGCAAAGCAAGTTCTCCTTCCTCTGCGTCCTACCCAGGCCCAATATAAGCAGAGGACATTAGCGTTTCTAATTGCTTCTCTGGGTGGACCGAGGGCCCGCGCAGAGCAGAGAGGGAGCTGCTTCCTCATCATTAGTATCTACATTTTTATGAGCTTGGATGCAATATAATTCCCACCTACTGGGGCAGCCCCTGAGCTGTTTAGTCAATATTTATCTGGTTTTGAGTCAGACCGAGCTCCCAGATTTGCAGGTGAGAGAGGTTGCTGTAGACCCGGTGGCTTTGCTGGAGCTGTTGGCACGGGTTATCGGCCGAGGTCAGGATAACGGCTGGGTATGACCGTGCGCACAGAACCGTTACGTGTTGGTGCATCGGGATGGGGTTTGACTTGTGCTCCGTAACCCGCAGCAGGTCACAGGGAGCGACTGCAGCAGCGCAGCCGCCCTGGTGCACGTTAGCTCCCCAAAACAGCCTCTCCGGGTATTTCTAGGACGTTTCCAGTGTCCTTCAGGTTTGCTTCACCATTTTAAAATGATATATTAGCGTTTCCTGAATGGCTTCAGATGCTTTATGGATAACTGCAGTACCAGAAGAGCCTCTGACCAACAGCAGGGAGCAGCTGCAGAATGAAGGACCCCAGGACCTCAGCCTGGGGGTTTCATTGCACATTTGAGATTTTTTTTTTAACTTTTTTTGTGTGTTTTTCAGCACACAAATATGCCATAAGGACCATGGCTTGTCTTGCACGGGTCACCTCTGATGTGGCAATGAGTTGTTTCCTGATGAGGAAAACCAAGGAGCTGGGCGGGAAGGGCTGGGAAGCAAAGGCCGGACCCGAGCTCGGGTCCACGGGGAGCGTCGCGCTCGGCCCGCGCGGATGCGGGCGCCGTCCCCAGCACCGAGCGAGGCCACGTGCCCCCGGTACAGCTCATTGCCGCTTGGTTCAAGGGTGTTTTATGTAAAGTTTAGCACGGGGAAGCCCTGTAGCCTGGCTGAGAGCTGTCCGTGCTGGAAGGAGGCTCCAGCAGGCGCTTCCCAAATGCGATGACTTAAAACTGATGGATTCTTTCAAAGCGCTCTCCGTTTATCTGCAAAACTCCTGCAGATCGAGGCCCATGAATTATTTGTGTAAGGAGATGAGGCGTTCGCCGGTGCTCCGCGCGCTGCGGTCACTCCCGGCGATGAGGACGGGCCAAGCGCGCGGGCAGCGCGGCAGGAGCGGTTGGTCCGTGCGAGCACCGTCCCCATCTCCATGTCCCTGTGTCCCTGCCGGCCGCAGGCGCCGCTGGAGCCTTCCAGGAGTTTGTCTGGAGTCGGGATCCCGGGGCCGCCTTGCGGGTGGCCCTGGCTGCTTTCGCCCCGCTCCGGATCGGAGCCCAGGAGGCTCCGTGCGTGAACCCGGCTTTGCTGCCCCCTTTCAAGCTAATCACCTTGAAGGTGAGCGCAGCCCCCAGGCCACAATTAAATATACATGCGGCTGTGCGGGGAGGGGACGAGGGGAGGCAGCGCCTTCAGATGAATTATAGATCAGGACGCTGGTAGCGAGCGCCGCCGCGGCCTGGCCATGGCCTGGAGGATGCTCTGCGCCCGGCGAGGCCTCGGTGCCCGTGCGCCCATCGCGTGCCGCGCGGAGCAGGTCCTCAGGAAGCCTTTGGCTTCATTTTCCATAGATGGGAAGGCTGAGCAGGGTACAGATGCTGCAGCATGAAGTTTGTTTACACGCTCAACTGCGCTCAGGAAAGATCCGCAGCGTTTCAGCGTGGGCATCCAGCTGACCTGCCGCCCGCGGCATGCCCAAAGCAGGGGGTATTTGCTCCGCTGTCCATATCGGCATACGGGAGGAGAGCAAGATCGTTCTTAAATGAGTTTGTTTAGCTTTTAATCACCTTTGCGAACATCCTTAGACATCTCAGTGTTGCTGTTGGCCCGTGCCGTCCTGCTGCGGACACTTGCGTCTAAGAAATACGGATAGTCAATGGCTTGGGTTTAGCGCTGCAGGACTTCCCTGCGGAACTCCCCTTCCCAGGGAATTAATAGGACCGAATTACTCCATATCCAGGGTCCTAGAAGGCAGGAGAATCCAGCACCTCCACCTGCCTTTGCCAGCGTTATTGCTTGAAGGTGGCTTTAACTGAGCTGCCGTAGGAGCCCCTTAGCTTCTGCATGTGCCAGTTGGAGTGATTTTGGTACCACAAATAGAAACCTGACACCTTTTCCTCAAGCAAGGAGATTTTGTAAAATAAACTATGCATATTTCATTAAGGAAATGGATCCCTCAGCACTGGGAATACCGTTTATGAATATTTCCTTGTAATGAAAAAGTGAGCATGTTGACAGGATGAATTATTAGACATATTTACAAACAGCTGTTAAAAAGCTCATGTATAAGTCCTGGCTGTATTTTTTTTCCCTTTTTTTTATGCGGGGTTTATAGTGGTTGGAGTTTGAAAAGCCGCCTTGATTGGCTTTCTAGCAAAGGGAGGCGAGCTTGATTAATTTATTCATGCTCCACGAGCCGGCAATCACAACCGGTGGAGCAGCCTGTCTGTCTGCAGGCTGCAGTTAACCCGGGGTAGACACGCGGCACGCGGCCCGCGCGCTGCTTAATTACATCTATTGTAACCCCGATCCTGAAATCAGTGACTTGGAGTGTTCCCCAATCACACGGGCTTGGGGGAGCTGCTCCGCGCGCCGCAGCCGCAGGAGGAGCGGGATGAGCCCGTCGGGGATTTTGACGGCAGAGGAACCGATGGAGAAGGTCGTGCTGGGATTGCAATTCCGCAGTAATTGAGCCAGCGAGGTTTGCTCCAGGCTCCGTGTGATTCCCTCCACGGTTACTGCAGGTTGGCGTGAGTGGGTGGGGAAGGAGGGTGAAGACCAAGACGTTGTCACCTGGGGTGGTTGGTGTTAATGATGCCTCTACGCTTGTCAGCTAGGATCTGCAGGAAATGTGCGCCCTGGCATCGGGCTGGTTATGAAATACATGAGATTATTGGCAAGGCTCTCACATTTTCCTCTGCTTTACGTCCTGCTGCCGCTTCACCCGCCTGAACCTTGTGGGTCTTGCTCAGTGAAACAGATGCGTCCGCTGCAGCCCAGCGAGGTGCAGCCCAGACCCGGTGCTACCCCCAGAGTGCCCTGTGCCTACGTGGGCTGCAGAGCAAAAGCCTGACCTGAAAACAGCCGCCCTTGCCCAGCTCGGCCTCCCCACGGCTCTGGCCGACCCGGGCAGATTCTCCTTTTGCTCCCCGACTAGACGCCATGTGGAAGGTTCCCCGTGTTGTTTCCGTCTGACTGCAGCAGCATCTGCCGCCGCCGACGGAGCCGCGCGAGGAGCCGGGGAAGGAGCCGCTCGGCAGCTCCCGCCGCGGCTGGACGGGCCACGCGGTGCCCCCGGCGCGTCCTCCCGGCTCGCGGTGCCCGTCCTGCTCCACGCTCCCTGCTGATCCCCATTGCAGGGCGCCCGGCACGCGCCGAGTCCTCCCTGCGCAGCGAAGCCGTGCGGGTCTGCTCGGGACAACGGTGTTGTGCTCCATGTCAGCACGCGCTTGGCGGGTTTTCTCCTTAGGGATCCACTCCAGCATCGGGATTCCCCTTTGATGGGATGTGGGATTTTAATTTCCCAGCATTTTCCTTGTTCTCTGTTCAGGACCGTCTCAGCCAGGAAGGGACCTGATAGGGAGCAGGGAGAGCCCTGCGAAGGCCTCAGAGCTGCTGAGAATTTTTAATAAACTTCTTTAAAGAAGAAAACCCAGTGTAGAGCCAGCTCTGCTTGCACGTGTCGTGAATCTGGGACTATTTTGGGTCCTTCCAGGCTAAATCCATAACGCCAATAAGGTATTTTCCAAAAAGATTGGAGAGCTAATTAGAGAAATGGCAGCACATACTTCTGCAGAAGTGTGGTATCCATCTAGAATACACCTACTCTCACAGCCTGATGGAAGGGCACAGCCTCTCCAGGGTGCTCGGCTTGATGAGAAACCTATTTGCAAGGAAAATTGACTTTGGAGATGGTTGAGAGCAAGCTGCTGCTTTTCTTTTTTTAGTCTCTGCCTAGTGATGTATTTAGTCTATAGGTTCATCAGATCATTGCTTCCAATAATATAGTTTTGCTTATCTGTTTCATATGCGACCAATATGATAAATATTATGGAAACATGGAAGTGCCAAGCAGATTATGTCTGACTGTGGCAGGACGGCGAGGGGCAAGCTGCAGCTTGCGCCGCGCGCCTTGAAGCAGAACAGCGATTCAGTGAGACTAAAGGCTACAGATGAGGCTGTGTGTTCTCGGCAATAAATGCAAATGATTTGAATTCATTTCGCTGGTAAGAAAAAGAAAAAAATTAAAGCCGAAGATGCTGCAGATCAAGGAACTCAACTTTAAACAGACACAAAATCAACATAAAAGAAAACATGGCAATGAAGAGTCGGGGGAAAGAGATTTCAGTAAAATAATCTGTGTTAATGAACAGACCCCGATGCATTTCTGAAGTACCTCTCTGTGGTAGTGCTGGTTTCTTTTTTTGCCTTTTTTTTTATCATGTACAATAGCATTATGGCCTAGCTGCAATCAGTCTGCTGCGAACAGCTTGTATGTATTTGGTTGTTCACTGGCCCATGAGAGCAAATCGTCCTCCCTCGCTGTCAAAGACTTTCTTCCCTAGTTCTTTCATTAGATAACAAATGGCTCCTGTTTTGTTCCTCAGTTTTAAGCACACTCGGTTTCCCTGATCTGTTTTACCAGCTTTGTTTGTATTTGTTAATGAGTTATGTTCCTTTATCGTCTGTAAGGGAACGCGTTGTGGTCACCCGTGTTCCACCAAGAAGCACTATAAAAACTTTAAATCTATAAAAATCTTGCAATGAAATAGAGCCCTGAGCCCTTTAGTGCAGGAGAGAGAGAGAGCAGAAATTCTTCCTCAGAACAGGCGCTGCCGCATGCTGGGGTCGTGTTGCGAAAACTTCTTGAGCAGAAAGTAAATTCTGGCTTCGTAACCTGCTTGTGGCAGGTGCTGTAAATGGTAACCAGGTGCTCCGTATCTCCTGCGCTTGGTGCACTGTTTTTGTTCGAGGCTGCAAAGCAATAAATGACAAAATTGCCTTAATATCCGATTTTCAGATTTATTGCTAGCCTGTTTCGGTGTTATTTAAATTTAATTGGAGTGAAACTTGGGAATCCTGGGCAAAGGAGCTGTGTGAAGGGGTTGTCCTCTGCATCCCGCAAGGGACACGGGATCCTGGCAGTGGCGGCTGCCACGAGGGCTCCCATGTGGGCACTGGGACAGCAGGAACAGCCCGGGGCTCTGCTGCCATCATAAAGAACCTGCATTGGGTCTTGGTTTTGGAGTCATTGCAAATAACCCGAAATACTTCAAGGGCTGGAAACCCTGGGGAACTGGAAGCCTGAGGATACTGGTCAGTGAGGACCTCACGAAGCTGGTGAGACCCTGGCAAAACTGTGTACTGGCTTCTCCTAGCCCCTTTTCACCTCTCTCCGAGTCAAATCTTGAGCCCAGACATGAGAAATCCTGCAACAGAAATATCCCAGCATTTCTAGAAGCGCTCCTTGCTCCTCATCTGGGCTGGGTAGCTTGAACCATCAGCATCCACTGCCAATAGATATTTGCCAAGGAAAACTCTCATTTAAACCTTCTGTTTATCCAAATAAAGAGAGTGGAGCAGGAAATAGGTCTTGGCACAGCTGGAGAGGCATTTCAGTTGGGAAAAATAATACACTTTGTCTCCTTTTTTTGATCTAGTCCATTCCTATCACTTTGAAATAGTGACTTGCATTGCTTAAATGTATGGCCAGCAGGTGCACAGCTTGCAAAACACATGGGATTGTTTCTGATGTCAATCACGGACCAAGAGCAGCACAGTTCCTACAAGGATGTTTCATTATTTCTTTTGTTTTCCTATGCCTCGTCCCAATCCCCCTGGGCACAGAGCTGCTCCGCCAGGGCAGCAGGGTGGCCCTGTGTTGTCCGTGCTGAGATGCCACCATCCACAAGCTGCATGGCCCTAGGAGAGCAAACGTGGTGTCTTCCTGCTTGAGAAGGACCAGCTGCCTGAGGTGACACCGGCACCGTCGTCATGAGAGCCCCAGCGGGTCGGGGTTGCTGCTGCAGAGCCTTCTCCTCGTCGTGCCACGATCTCCTGCTCTCCGGGAACCCCAGGATGCGCCCATGGATAGACCGGAGCACGGGCGGCGTGCCGGGTGTGCAGCCCGCGGCGCTGCGCGGGTCTCTCCAGCCGCGTCACGGCTTGGATCGGGATGCAGGAGCGTCTCCATGGTGCAGGTCGGTTCTCCTGTGGGAGCTGGAGCATCCCAGGCACGCGGGAGCGGAGCGCGATGCCGTCCACAACCGGACCGGAGCCTGGATGGTCCTTTGAAGGCTGCATCCATCAGGGCCATCATCGGAGCTCCGTTGCTGCCAGCCGCGTTAATTAACGCAGCGCAACGGCTGCAAGGGAGAAGGTGCCGGTGAATGTAAAAGCAGCTCATGAAAGGGAGCAGGGAAGGGAGAATTATTCACATAGCCCCAAAGTTTACTTTCAAGAGGGTTTTTTCTTTTTTTTTTTTCCAATTTCATATATTTCCCTTGATCATTTGAGAGAAAAAGATCTGTCTATGGACAGATCTCCAAAGAGATGATTATTTTTTTCAGCATTGCTACTGCTTTAATCTGGGGTCTCCTCAGACAGGGAATGTTTAATTGGTGCAATGGTGAAATAAAATGTTTAAATAGATTGAATGGCAGCCTTTTTCCCTCTGTTGTGACATTAATCCCGCAATATTCCCAAGCCCCTTGCTGGGTATTGAGGCAAAGAAAGGAACCGGAGGAGGTCCCTCTCTATACGTCTGCCTGTGATGTGAAACTCCCTGGATACACTTATCATACATAATCCAATACATCAATTAAACCCGAGACCTTTCCGCAATAATCACTGACGCGCACAAATAACCGGCGCGCTGTGATCCGGGCTTCGTGGACGCGGGGCGGACTGCGGTTGTGACGTGATGGTGGGATGGGGGAAGGAGGAAGAGGAGGCTGCTCCGCAGCAGGACACATGCAGGGACAGCCTGGAAACGCGGATCAGAGCGAGGGACACCCGCCAAACCGCAGCGTCAACCGCGACGCTGCTGCTCCCGTGCTCTTCGTTACTCCCTTCTTTTTTCCCCCCTCAGATGTCTTTGTTCTTCAATAGCAGGATCAGCATTGGAAACGTTTAAAATGGAGCTGGGCACTTCGTGCCGCTCTGTCTGAAGGGGAAGGAGGTTTGTTAAACTTCTGAGCCTGCATTTGCCTGTGCTGAACACAGTGACGGAGGGTGAAGGGGGCAGAGCAGATGGTGCAGGAGGCGGCAGGAGTCACCGTGCAGCCCCACAGCACCGGCTCGGCCCCCGCCACCGCTCGCACGGGGAGCAAACCTCAGTCCCCTCAGGTGAGAGGGGGAAAAAGGCAAAATTCAGGTTTCAAATAATGTAGGTTTTCCACTGCTAGCAGTGCACGCTGCCTCCAGGAAAGCTGGATTGATAACACTGCGGAGCGAGTGGCAGCGTGTTTTGACAAGACGCTTCATATTTTACGTTCATTAGGACAGCGAGCCCAGAACCCTCATTCCTTCACGAGGAAGGAGCCGGAGGCTTCGCGGGGCACGCGGCGCCGCACGTGCTGCAAGGGGTTCTGCGAGAGCGGCGGGACGGCCACGTCCGCGCGGGGAGGTGCTCGTCCCCACGGACACCATGGGGACGCGCTGGGGACACGGGAGCTCTGCAGACGTCAGCAGGCGCTGAGGAAATTCGGGTGCGGATGTTTAAACCAGAGGATTGGGAAATGCACCCCATCACTCCTGGGCAAAGTTGGGAGGAGAACGTTGCTGTTCAGGTGACCAGGCGCTGGCGATACCCGTGCAAGGACAGAGCTCCGTGCCACCGTCCCCTGTGGCCACTCCTTGTCACTAGAGCAATCGCAGACCAGGGTCTGGCTTTGCAGGCGGCCTCGAGCACGGTGCGATGCTCTGTAATTGACTGCGAGTGGATTATTGACGATGTAGATGAGCTACGACGGGAAAACCGTCTGTTCGGGTGCGTCGGCTTCGGCCCGTGAGCTGGAGCGTGAGCGGCCGGTCCTGGGTTTGGGTGACAGAGCAGGGCCAGGCAGAGGGGACGTTGGCACCGGTGCCGTGGCGGCGAGCACGGAGCTCGTGGGAGGGAACGCGCACGGAGAAGCGCTCCCGCCGGCCTCCAGAACCGCCCGTGATTGATAGTGACGCGCGCGCTCGCGTCGGAACAGGATTTGGCCCTCAGGAAATCATTAGGCTGTGAATCCTCGACATGACAGGCCCGCGGAACGCCGGGCTCCTGTTTCATGTCAGGGGCCGCGCGGAGGCTCCTTAGCGCCAGCGTCGATAATTGGCTCAATGGTCTGGAAGCGCTCGCGGCGGACGGGCTCTGCCAGGGGCCCCCGAGCACCCGCCGTCCCCGTAGGAGCCTTCCCTGCCCTTGGGGCCATCTCAGGAGCTTGGGGGGCTCCTCTGGGGCCTGGAGACACCGGGGCGCCCGCGGGGGACGTTGGCTCCTGGGGACAACGACCAGGCAACGTGGTCACCCCGGAGCTTTGAGGTGGCTCCTCGCTAGGGCTGGCTCCGTGGTGCCCAGGCAGGACTGGAGAGCATCCGCTCTGGGAAACAGGTCCAGCTACCAAGAGCCCTGGAATTCCTGGGCTTGCTTGGAAAACCTGATGAGATTTGGAGCCGTCACGTAAAGTCACCGCATGAAGAGGGTTCGTGGAGACCCCGAGGGGTCCTGCGTGCCGGGCGGTAGATTTGGAGATCCCATCCTCCTCCCTATGGCCTTGAGGAACGCGTGGTTTGTGCTTAATGGTAAAAACCCGATTCAGGCCAGCTGCGACCTGCACACACCAAAGCCGGTGCCAAAGCTGACGTTTGAGGGGCCGGCCAGGAGGGGAAGAGGGTGAAGCGGGTTAGGACAAGAAAAATGCTTTCCACTTCCCACAAAGGTATTATGAGCAGAAAAACAAATTGCTTGACAAGGTGCTTCTAAAGAGGGAGAATAGCATAAAATGCCGGTTAAATCCCCATTGATGTTTCACTCAGCTTCCTATATACATGTGGGCTCGACTATTTGATATTTCCTTTCACTGTCACAGGTAATAACTGAGTGGAAACAATCACTTCTAAATAACTGCCTGTGATTCCTCTATTGTAGTGATTAGTGCTGAATAATTATGAGCTGCGCGGCGCGGCAGCGGCGACGCCGCGGGGAGGAGCGGCGAGGCGGCCGTGGGGACGCGGCCGGGGCCTCGTGCCGCTCTCCGCTCCCGTCAGCGGCTCCTCCAAACCGGCCCCGGCTGCGGCGCAGGGCCCTGCGCGGTGGCTCGTCCGCAAAGGAGACGGAGAGGGGGAAAATAAGAGTTTTTCTTGCGTTAGAAACTAGGGAAGAGCAGAATTCCTGCTGTTATGCATGGAGAAGCAGATAGAGACAACGAGTCTGCAGGTCCCGGTGGCTGCAGCAGTTGGGTGCCGCTGGCATCGTGGACATCGTCCCATGTCACCGCCGGGGCTGCGGCCCCCTCGTCCCCGCGGCCCTTCTGGCTGCGCCAGGACGTGCGGGCGGCACCGGGGGCATCTGCGGCCCCCGCAGCGCCGCGCGGGGCAGGGGGCGTCCA
>JAWLRI010000933.1:191064-220102 GCA_034781795.1 Crypturellus tataupa | reverse complement strand
AGCCCCCCCGTTTGCCCCCGAGCCCCCCGGTTCTCCGCGCGGCTCCGTGCCGTGTGTGCGGCTCGGGTTTTCCTCCTGCCGCGCGCGGCTTCATTCGTCACGGCTCGGCACGGTCTGGAGCAGGCAGTGCATCGGAATAACACAGTTCCCGGCCATAAAAGTTGCCGCTGACCAGGAGAGAGGCTTGGGAAGGCGCTGTCGGATCCTCACAGGAATCCCCCCCGAAGCTCCCCAGATCCCTGCGAGACCCTTCGGATGAGAAGGGGGGACCGGGCGGCTCTGCTGCCCGCGGGGATCCCGGCGCCGCGGTGCGCCCGTGCGGGTCTCGTGGCCGCGGCCGCCCCGCCGTGCCGTCCTGCGTGACCTCCCTGCAGCCTGGCGTGCCCCAGGCTCGTCCATGTCCCATCCGGAGCCTGAATGATGTCCAGTTAATCTGTGTTCTAGGGGCTATCGGCGAGTCGGTAGGTTGGTGCTAAGCGAGGTGGATAGTAAGCGGTGGGGGAACCGCGTGTGCTTGGGTGACCTGCGGCTCAGGTGGCGGCTCGGTGGAGGGATGGTGACGCTGGAAGAGCCGCTGCTCGCCAGATTGCTGCTCCGGGGCTTCCCGGAGCACTTGGTGCTTCCCTGTTTTTTGGATCTCTCGGGTAGATTCCCGGCTGGATTGAGAGGTGGTCTGGGCTGCCCTCGCCGCGGGGCCTCCTTGACGCGCCGTCTCCGGGAGTTCAATCAAACGACCTCCTTGCTCTGGCTGACACGGTGCTGCAGAAGCTGGTGCTGCCTCCAGGACAGATGTTTATCTCCTTTTTCCTTAGACATGGAGGTGCTAGATCCTTTAGGGAGTGATTTGTGCCTCTTTATTGCTCTCCTTTTGCCATTTGTTGCCGGCTTGAGGAGCCTCAACGCGAACTGCAGCACCTTGGCTTGGTGTGGGGACCCGGGGAGCCCGGGCTTTGGAAACTTGGTGCCGGCACCAGTAACCAAATGCACAAGCGCTCTCGTGAAATGGCTTGTCGAACAAACCAGCCACCTCATTGAGTTTTTCCAACCATCCCTGCGCTTGTTGCTAGAAGATAAAGTAACTCAATTTCGCCCTCATTGTCTTTAGAGTGTTATTTGATGTAACTAATTGTGGAGTTTTCCCCCCCGGCTTATAACAAGTTTGTGCAGTGGAAACAGGTAGCAGATGCTGCTGAAGATCTGTGCACGATGCAGCAATGTGGTAGGAACAGCTCTTCCGCGCTGCTACCACGCACCGTCTTGCTGCCCGTGTTAACCCTGAGCGTTCCCTGCCTGTTAGCAGGCGGTAACTCCCCGGATTTCAATTAGATGCAAAAGAGAAACAAAGATCCAGGCTGGATACGGGAGCCTGGAAGAGAGGTGGCTGCAACTGCCCTGTGCTCTTTAACTCTCTTCAGCAAATTGCATTAGTATGTGACAAATTGGCTTGCAAAGCAGCTAAATGGAGATGACATTTGGTGCCGTTTGCCGTGCAGCCCCCGTGGTGTCTCAGGGAAACTTGTGTCTTTATCTCCCTCGAATCTCCAGCTGCTGCCGCCAGCCTTCCCGGAACGTGCGCTGGGAATTGTGCTGGATGCGACCCCGGCGCCCGGCTCGCCGGAGCTGCCAGTGCAGCCCTGGAGCAGGAGGAGCCAAGGGGGAGAACAAGGAGCTGTCCCTGGAGGGGACGGCCACGGGGCGGCCCTGCTCGGCCCCTCTGCCCAGGAGCGATGAACAGGGATGCGGGATGCAGGATGCGGGATGCGGGATGCGCTGCCCCTCCGTACGGAGCATCCTCAGGACGGAGCAGGGGACCCTGCGCGCCGCCCGCGCCAGCCCCTCGCCTTCTTCAACGCTCCTCATTATTCAGCTGATCTTTTTTTCATGGGCACCTTACAAGAAACACAAACAGGGGAGAAAGTGGGAGGCGGTGACACGTTTAAAATACACGAGGAAAGCGCTGCCAGGAGTATAATCGCTCTTATTCCACATATGAAATATTTATGGGCCTAAGTTGTGGCAAGACTCTCTTTTCCTTCCCTCCGCCGAGGCGACCGGGCTCCCGGTCTCACTCCGTTAACCAGGAATAACTGGAATAACCCGGAGGTGCCGCTGCTCCGTGGGCGCCCCCAGGGCTGCTCCTTCCTCCCCCCCTTTCTCTTTTTTTTTTCCCCCTTTCCCAGGCAATTCAAGCAGCGATGAATGGACCAAAATCCCTCAAGGGAAACATTTTTTTTCACTTAGTTACAAAGATTTCATGGCTAATTAGGGTAAATGTGGTTTTTAAGAGTGTTAATCTCTTAACCAGCTTGGCGAGGAGGGCGGGAGGGAAGGATGCTCCCGAGTTGGTCTTGGGGCTGAGCCGGGGACCGTAGGGTCCCCGGCTAAACCCGAGACCAACCTGGGACCCGGATTCAGCAAACGAGCCCTTTGTAGGGAGAAGTGGTTCAGCCGGAGCCTGGGGATGAAAAGGAGCGGGAACAAAAGGAGAATCCAGGGCAGGGTTCTGTCCTTGGGAGGTAGACGCTGCTGCCAGCCTGGGGGCTTTATGTGCACATTCCTTCTGTGCACTTTAATATATATATAACGTAGCAGCTAATATATGTATTTATGTTGCGGATATGGGATATATGTGTGTATACGTGGAGGATGCGGGTGCAGATGGAGGTGCCCTGCATCCCTCCTCCTGGGCATCCCGCTCCGGGCATCCTAAGGGGAACCGCTTGTTCCGCTTGTTCTGCTTGTCCGCTGCTGACAACCCTTGGAAAAGAGCAGCTCGGAGCCGTGGGGAGCCCTGCCTGCCCTTTTCCTTGTCTCAGGAAGCGCAGGAATGGGAGGGAAATCAGGAAGGCCGGGGCAGAGCGCGGCCACGCGTGCGGCAGGAGGAAGCTCGTCCACCTCGTGGGCGCTGCAGGGCCTGACTCAGCTTGGAACAACTCGCTCGTGTCCTTTCCCGGCTCGCTGAGTTTGGGAGCGGATCCCTCCTGGAGACACCTGCATGGGGCTCCGCTCCGCTGCGCTTTTCCCTCCCTGGGGATCCCTCCTGCGCCTTGCGGAGCTCCCCGGGCAGCGGGGCGAGTGGTGTCCAGTGCCCGGCTCGGCATCGCCGTACCCAGCCTGCGGGGCAGCTCTTGAGCCAACAGCAGAACCTGGAGGTATTTGGGGATGCTTGGAGGTACCCGCCATGGCAGCCCCTTTATTGGCCTTGAAACGATGGGTGCAGATGGGGAGCAGGAGCAAACTTGAGTTTACAGGGACCTGTTGCTGAACGTAGGTCGCCCATTGTGCTGTCTAAGCAGAACTGCCAATTTTGAGCATTCAGAAATGAGCTCCAAGATCTTGAGACGGCCTTTTACTGCCTACAGCATGGGCTGTGCGCTCTCCATGTGCTTCCTGGGCTTCCAGTTTGTCTTGCCAAGATTTCCTTCATAGCCCAAGGTGGCTGTTTTTGGCAGGAGAGGAAAGCTGAGCTCCTACGGGTCATAGGAACCGGCTTTGGGAGGAGCCGGTGCTGCGCTGAACCTGTGCTTGCTGCACAGCTGCAATTTCCCAAGTTGTGGGTCCAGAACGGGCGATTTTCCTCTTTGCTGGGGTGTTTTGGGGTGTTTCGGAAGCAGCAGCGGGTGCCACGAACCGCAGTGGTTCGGTGGCTGGTCCAGGTACCCGTCGAGGAGGATTCATGCTCAGGCATCCCATGTGTCAATCCTTGTTCCCTGGGGCCGGGCAGATTTATTGATACCAGAGTGAGAAAACGTTGAGTTGGCTGCACGGGGGGGACGTTGCAGCTCAGCTCCGTAAAGCACACGGGCTGTCTGCTCCGCTCGCTGCTTTGCCAGGCAGCCCGAGCCGCGGTGTCGGGAGCGGAGGACGCAGCCCGGCCCTCCCGGCCCGCTTCCTGCCTGGGTTATGTCACCGCCGCTTGTGTTATTCCAAAAGCCACTTGTGGATTTCCTCCGCGCCGCAGCCAAGTGCGAAGCGCCGGGGCAGGGAGCGCGTCCGCAGCTCCGGCAGCCGCCGGAGTGACGGCTGTCCTGTTCCCCTCTGGCGGGTGGTAGACTGGGAATTCTGCTGGGAAAGGGGATGTGCTGCTCGCCCGGGTGCCCTGAGGAGCCTCCTGGGGTTGTGGCACGTGGCCCAGCCACAGTGTGACCTCGAGGCTTGGAGAAGGCCGGCACCAAGGCCCCAGTGCAGGTTTCACTCCCATTGCTGAACTGTTTCTGCGGGAGCCGCGGTGACCTTGGGGGACGTCTCTGTCATAGCAGAAGTCAGATGGACGTAGGGAGCCTTGGTTAGTTGGTGTCCCTGGGTGCAAACTCAGCCTGTGCTATTGCAGGTCCTGGCACTTGTGTCTCCTTTTCATGAAGTGTTGGTGCCGAGGGCTTGCAAACCTCTATGGGAAACACCCGCTTCAAATCTGGGATTCGTGGATTGGAAGTAAAGTCTTCTCAAACCCCCCTTGGCATGAAAAGTGCATCCATGTTCACCCTCGAACCTGTTAAAAATCCAGGCTTTTATTGCGGCCCCATCTGTTTCTGCCCCCTTCATCAGTCCAGCGTGACGGGGGCATCAGCTGCTGCTCCACAGCAGGTGGAAGGGCCGCATGAAACACGCTTGATGATCTTGATGATGGTGATCTCCTTGGCCGAGAGCGCAACAAAAGCTCCGCACGGGGCTTCTCCTTCCAGCGAGTTGTCCTCCGGGTTTGGAGGGGTTGGCGAGGGCTCGTGGCCGCGGCGGCTCTTTGATCACGGCCTGCGCTGGCACACGAAGGGCCTCGTGGCGCAGGGACGCGCTGAAGACCCGCTTGGTGCCAACGGGTTCAGACAGTCCCTACCATCTCATAGCAACCCAGGAGCAGGAACAAGCACTCCGAGCTCACGGGGAGAAGCCAGGGGAGCCCCTTGGCCGGCACAGGGGGTGTAACAAGGCGCTGCTCTGAGCACTTGCGTAACGTGGCTTTTCAAGGCATAAACCGTGTGGCAGGGGCAAATCCGTTACATCAGTTCCACCAAATAAATTTTCTGACTCGGAGCCGGTCACAAATTGTCTTGAGTGAGTTAAGAAGCGCTAGAACTAATTCCCGGAGCCTCTGCCTTTGTTTCTCTCTCTTTAAGCATCTTCCAAGCATCTTGTATAACTCCTTTAACAGGAGGGAAGCAGCGTGGGGGGTCAGCGGGAGCCTCCGGAGCAGGAAATCCGTGGGGATTGCACCGGTCTTGCAGATCTTCACTCCTGAGAGGGAATTCAGCACTACGCTTCTTCTCACTATCCATTTCCTTATGAAATGACTTGTGAATACGACTTTGGACTCGGTAAATGAAACCTATTTTCCTTTAAGGAGTAGTGATTTTGGTAGTCAATAAAGAGCTGGCTGCTTTCTGCGCTGAGCAGCCCAAAAACGCGCCATGTGCAGTGAATACCAATCCTGATTTAGAAAACACTAACATTTTTAAAGTTGCAAAACTACACTTTTTTTTTGAGAGGGAAGCTTGAGCTGCAGAGTCTGTAGAGATTTATTTTTTGCCATAAAAATTATGGCCAAGATATACATTTTTCTGATGCGCATGTTAAAAATACTGTATTCAACATCCACACTGGGACCGCTATGTTTTTCCTGGGCTGTGGAATATCTTGAGCCCCTGTAATGGGACTTGCTGCCAACCCTGTGCGGGCACCAGGACTGCAGCCCAGAGCTCCCATGGGACGGGAAGAGGGTCCCCATTCCCAATCCCGGAAGCTCCATGTGTGCAGGATTTGGGAACCCCATGGGCGCCTCCTCTCTCTCGTTCTACATCAGCTGCAAATAGCAACGGGGAAACAAACAATTTTGACTTGATTCCCTTCTCCTGTTAAGATTAACAAAAAAAAAAGCCCCTAGAAACAATGTGAATTTTAACATGAGGCAAAGTGAAATATTGACTCATTTCGTCATTCCAGACCGATTCCGTTACATTCTCTGCAAATTGCCATTATAAACAACGCACTTTGCCAGATTATCTGCACCAGGCATCTTGTTGCTGGAGAGGATGTAGCATTAATGTCCTCGGGGTTTAGTTTTTCGCACGTATTGGAGTTTGGCTGATGGTGTTGAGGCCGCGTGGAGCTTGCGCGTGGCCTGCAGAGGTGATCGAGGCGGCGCTGGTGCCATCTGAGCGATCGCGCAAGTTCTTGGCCCTTTGGAAACTCTGCAGGGCATCTTCTCTCCTCTTGGCCCTGTGGTTTCAGTGGAAGTTTGCCAGCTCTCGAGCCGCAGAGAGCTGAAATGATTGAGTTTTCCTTGGTTTTGTCCCCCCTGATCCTCCTGTTTTTATGGAAGTGCCTCCTGGAGAAGCGATGGGATGTCGGGTGCTTGTTTAGAGGGATGTGCGCGCGGGAGTGGGAGCATCCTGGTGCTGCGGAGGAGCCCGGTGGCTCCCGGGATCGCACGGAGCCATCGGAGCGGCTCCGCTGCCGGCACGTCCTGCGCTCCGGGATCCCCGCGTATCCCGGGGGGAAGTGCCAGGTTCATCCTGGGTTGGAATCGGCCCCTTGGGCCGCCCTCCATGTGGCTGCGGTGCTGGAGGGGCCTCGGGCTCCTGCTGCATCCCGAAACATCAGGCTGCCGGGATAGGGACCAGGATAGGGAGCACTTGTGCTCTGCGATGGGAGCGGGGCCAGAGCAAGTGCCTTCTGCAAGGAGCGTTGGATCAACGGGTGTGCTAGGAATGGTCGCAGGAGGCAGACTTTGCGGCATTCCCGTGAAATATGGCCTTACAAGTCCTTGAAGGATTTATTGTTTTCCGGGCGCTGCTGGATCTAGTCCGATAGGCTGGATATAGGAAGGAAGTGACTCAGTTGCTCTACAGACAAGTGCAGCTTTGAAACTCGGAGAGGCAGGCGGCAGCTGAGAGGCTCCAGCTCGTTCCCACCGGGAGCTGGTCGTTCCCGGTGGCTCCCGCAGGCTGCAAACGTGGTCCCACGTTTCCAGGGCTCCGAAGCCCCGATCCTGCCCGCAGCCGGATAGGGATTTGCTGCAGCAAGTGCAGAGAATTGTGGATTCATCAGGACAGGCCGAGGCTTTCGGAGCCTCACGGGGCTGCCCGCTGCCTCCCGGCTCAGTTTCCCGCCTCGTGCCGTTATTCCCGGTTCCTGTCAGACGTGGACGCAAGCAAATGCCTTCCCCATCCCCGTGTCAGCTTGGCTGCAGGGAGAGGAGCTCCTAAATGACAGCAAGATCCTTACCAAAGAGACGAGAGTCAATGTTAAAAATAAAGAAAACAAGACAGCTCGTTTCATCTAACAGAAGGGTTATTAAACAGGCTTGAATTAATCAGCGATCTGCCAGAGCTCCGAGCTGAAAAGCAGGGCAGAGGCGCACGGTGCTGCAGGAGGGGACAGCGCTCGGCGGGTGCTGGGACCCGCGGGTGACACCTCGGCCATCAGTCCGCTCCAGGGTCAACGGCGCCAGCGCGGCCGCTGCCTGCAGCCCGGGAAGGAAATGTAAATGCTTTACGATTCCTGGGAGTTGGGCATCTCAGAGCACTTTGGAAAATGCATCAAGCACCTCAGTGCTGCACTTTAGAGGCAAGGCCTGCAGAGGCGAAGGGATTGGTGAAGCTGAGGCTGATTATACTGAACAGCACGAGCTCGCACGAGAGGCAGCGCGGCTCGGCGCTCCTCGGAGGGTTCCCTGGCGCTCTGTGGCCTCCTCTCCCATCAGCCTCGTTCAGCTTTGTCGTTATTTTAAGGTCTTTTTGGTACCGCCTTCTCCCTTTCCAAATTCTTGCCATCTGATGGTGGCATCTGAGAAATAATTCCTTGTGCAGCGCAAGCGGCAGCGCCTCAAGCTTGAGGCACAGGGGGAGCGTTGGCACCCACGGGCGCTGGGCATGGACCCCTCCACTCGCACGTCCCCCTGCTTCCCCCTGCCCGTCACGGAGCCGGGTGACTCCAAGCGGGCAATAATGGTCATGACGGGCACCACGGCACATTTGGACACTTTCTGCTCCCAACTCAAATGATAAATAAACCCATTCCAGGGTGGGAACATTGAGTGAAAGCTTCCAGACGGGGTGGCTGTGTCTGAGCGTGCACATAAGCCGTGGCATGGTCTTAATTTCAGCGTGCTGTTGGCTGAGGGAAATCCCTAGCTGCCCGGCTGGGGATTCGGCGTTTGGGAAGGTAATTTTAACAAACGCACAGTTTCCTGGTTTGCTTAGGTAAGAGCGCTGTGGCCACTGTGCAAACACGTGCGGCTGCCGTGGGGAGCGAGCAGTGCTCCGCGCCGTGCTGGCGCAGCCACAGGATTCCCGTTTCAGGGTTTTTGTTTAATGGAGTGGCTGGGGACCCATTTAATTTGAAGCTGGGGCTCTTCGCTCGCCTGTGGTGCGCTTGGAGGGAGGCCAGGAGAAGCTGCTGCTTATTTTCCTCCTCCTCCGGTTCGGTGGCCGCGCTGTGATCCGAGCGGTAACGCGCTCCTGTAATAACCCGCAGCTGGAGGCACCTGGGAGCCGGCGCTGGAGCTCGCGAGATAAAACTCCAGGCTCTGCCACGGGGACCTCTCCACTAGCCCTGGGCGAAGCATTTAATCTGCTTGTATCTGGGGTCACCAGCCATTAAATTCTGTTTTTTTTTTGCTGGGGATAAAGTCCATTAATAAATATGAGGTGCTCAGATGCACAAGTGGTGTGGGGCTCTGTGAGCCTCAGTCCATCAAGGCTCAAGTGAGACACTATTAAAAGCATTTTCTAAGGGGAACAGAGGCATAGACTGCTTGGAGAGGTAGTGGACTCTATTTTTGGAGACCTTTAAGGATGAGTTATGCTGACCTCCCTTGGGAATGATGCACAAGGCTTTCCAGCCTTGAATTTTATGATTTACAGCTATCCAAAGCCACTGACGTATTTATACAGGTTTGGAAGAAAGTGCGATTTCTCAAAACCTGAATGAGCCATTTACGATACTTAGAAAGTGATGATTTTTCCCTTCCCTTTGTATGGCGCTTCAAAGCGAGCGGGGAGATACGGGCTCCGCTCCATTCTGCGCGCCAAGACGGTGCCGCCCTCCTGAATTCTGCGCTCGGGGACCACGCATGAATGGAGGCCTCTTCCCCGCACCTCTCCCATTGAGGCAGCCTCATTTAGCGGCTCTTCTGCAGCAGTGCTCAAAGCTCAATAGCTGCCAGCTGGAGTTTCTAAGACAGCAGGTGTAAAGTATCGGCGCAGCCAAAGAGGAAGGTGTCTGGTTCCTGCCGCGGAGGTATTCGGGGTTGATGAGGAATTTTGCTGGGGCTACTTGCTAATTTTGGGTGTCTAATCGCCCCCAGCTGCAACGAGCCCCGTGGGACCTGGTCATGGGGTGTTTGGGGGGCTCCTGTGGATGCTCGTGGATCCATGGGGCTCAGAGGCTCCTTGGACCCATTCAGTGGATCAGGGTCATGGATGGAGCTGCCTGCTCGATGCTGCTGCCCCGCGTGGGTCTTGGATCCGCGGGGCTGCCCCTGCGTTGGCTTCTCCTTGCCCCGGACCCGCTGGAATGCGGGAGCGATGCAGGGGAAAAGGCGGCTCATCCGGTACACGGTGTATAAACAACATCCCCAGTCTGGACAGCGCGAGCAAATCCTGCGCGTAACTCATGCAATCGGGGTTGTTATCAGGGAAATGCCTTTCAGGTCTGCGTCTCGCTCTTCCCCTCCTCTTCCTCCTCTGCGGCCGGAGGAAGCAATAACCACAATGCTGGATCTTGCCCTGCTGGCTCTTTCTCAGGAGGCCGTCGCCAAGCCCGTGAAATACCGCGGCGCTGACGGAGCCGCGGGCGGAACAGGCCAAAAAGGTACAAGGCAAAGAGGTGGGTTTTGCCCCAAACCCAAGGGTTTCGGCATTACAGGTGGCAACCAGGTAAAACCAAGCGAAAACCCTAAACCAGAGCAAGCAGCGGGCAGAGGGATGCAGAGCGATGGGCTTGGGCTGGTGGGGTGATTCCGAGGGGCTTGTTCTTGCATTTTGGTTTATTCCAGTTTGTGCAGCGAAGGCGCCCATGCAGACAAGGCACAAGCTCCTCTTACAGCCCAACTCCATCCTAAGCAAAGAGCTGGGAGCTCCGCGGAGGGAAACGCAGCTGCCGCGCTGATGACATCGAAATTGTTCCTTTGATCCGTCATTTTCCGTGGGAGATTCTCCCTTTTTTTTTTTTTTTTGCTTTAATTTTCCTTTTTTTTTTTCCCCCTAATGTGCATAAAATAACACTAATGACAAACTGTGGTGCCTGCGAGTGAGTGACAGCTGAAATGAGAGAAATGACTAATCATGCCTCCTGAAGCCCTGTCGCATGGAGATTAAATGAGCCCTTTTTTCTTCCCCCCTAAATGAGAATCATGGGCATTTGAATAATAATATTATAGTCTCCATTAGGATGACAGTGGGGGAAAAAAATCAGCTCAGACCTGTGATTATTCCTTCAATCTAATAATTATTTAAATACCAGATAACTCCTTTCAGCGTAATTGAGGCCTTTCAGCTGCCTGGGTTTATATTGTGTCCCTGAATTTACTCTCTCTTTCACCTTGTGTTACTAATAGCTTCAGATTGCTTTTAAGGCCGTATTTTAAACTCTCTTCCGAATATTTTTTTTTAATGGTCCAATAGTATTAGGGGTTATGGTTAAAACCACCCATTTCTGCGCTGTTTAACTGCAGCAGCTGCGCCCGGCCCGGCCGCTCGCGGGGCCAGGGGCAGCTCCCACGTGCTGGTTCCTCCCTATCCACGTGCCGGTTCCTCCCTATCCACGCGGCTCCGCGGAGGGGTCGGCTCCAGGCCCTGCTCTGTGGACCCGGCTCTCGGTTCTGCACTGCCTTTTGAGTGAAAATGCTGCAGGAAAAGACCATAAAATGGCCAAACCCCATTGAAAGCCCCCTTGTCCCTTGCGCGTTTAACTTGCCGCTCGCGCTGCTCTCGTCTCGGTTTGCTGCAGCACCGCGTCGGCGTTCTGCAAGCTGCCGTGCAGGAAAACCGCTCTGTGCCGAGCTCTGGAGCGGCCCCGGAGGAAGGATTTTGCTCCCTGTGGAAGGAATTGCTCCGTAGGAAGGAATTGCTCCCTGCGCAGCGTCTTTTACTTTCTAGACTTCCTTCGGCGTGAGAGCCCTCTGCCCCAGCAACGCCCCTTCCTTGATGGGGATACAGCAGCTGAGCTGAGCGCTATTTTGGGTCTCCCGTTAGCGAAGGGATTTTTGGCCTTTGAGGAATCCCCGCTCGGGCTGCCGAGCGCTTTCCTGAGCGCTTTGACTGCAGCCTCGCTCCAGGGCTGGGGCTTGGAGCACCCGCTGCCGCGGTAGCCGCTCGCTGGGACCGTGGTGCCCGCGCGGTGGGGCTGCTTGGGTGGATTTGGGCTTTTTCGTGTTTGTTTTCTATATGTTATTCCTCCCCTGCGGGTGGTTCCGTGCCCATCTCCGGGGCAGCAGGATGCTCCAGCCAGCAGTGACACCCGGGCTCCGCGTGGTCACGTTTTGGGATGAAGCGTCGCTGTGTCCCGGGGCGCCCTGGCTACCGTGGGGTCCGGAGCCGAGGCCAGCAGTGCCGGCAGGGCCGCGGTGACGGCGCCGAGTGACAACGCGGAGCAGAGCGGCTCCGGGACGGCCGGAAGGCCCTGCCGGCAGCGCCTTCCCATGACGAGCTCCCGCTTCCTAAGGAAATTCCAGCCCCGTGATGCCTCCCGGCCCGGCAGCCGCGGCGCGAGGGCAGTGCCGGCCCTCCCGGCCAGCGCTGCTGCCCATGGGGCTTGTCGGGGTGCAGGAGGATCGTGGTTTTGCAGACGGGCAGATGGGGGCTGCTGAGGAGGAGGAGGGCCCTGCTGCTCCTCGTGCCGGGCTGCACGCGGGTGCCTCATCCCTACCTGGTCGGGATGGACGAGGGGGACCTGCTGCCGTCGGGGCGGTGCAACCCGCGAGCGCTGACGCCCTCCTGGCTCTCCCTGCGGCTGCAGGTTCCTCGGATCCATCCTCACGTCGCTCCCCGTGTTGCTGATTTAGTTGTTATTTTTCTGCTCGTTGTGCAGTTTCCCGTGCTCTTGTGCAGGCCCTGCCTCTTGCGACGTGCAGAATGTGCGTCCATCTCCTCTGCTTTCCCATCCGCCTCCCGACTTCCCTCCTCGCTCCATGCGCAATCTCCCTCTTCTTGTCCGGGAGGTTTGTATCGTGCTGATCCCTGTCTGCTCCAGGGTTCCAGGGGCTTCGTGGTCCAGGGGAGCCTGGGGTCTCCCTGGTTTCCAGCAGGAAAGACCCAGCAAGGGCTATGGAATATTTTGGGTTGAGAAGCGCCTGTGTGGGTATTTGTGAGCTCTGCTCAGTGGCAGAAGGCAGTTGCTGCCAGCTTTGTTGCCTCTGTGCTCAGCGCACTTGCCTGCACGAGACTTCCACCCCAGGTTTTTAAATTAAACCGTAGAGGATTTTAAGGTAGAAACCACCTCTCATTTCCTCTGTTGCTTCCAACAACATGCCCTGCAGGAGACATCCTTTTAGCCAGGGCTGCGGATTGACGCTTGGGTGTGTGAACTGCAGGCTTTGTCTTGGGCTCGAGCTGCTTATCCTCTCCCATGGCTGCGCCGAGTACGTTATAAACAGCTAAAACACCTAACAAATTAACACGCAGAGCCTGAACCAAGTGGCAAAGCATCAAGGCTGAACTGCTTACCAATAAGTAAGGAGACCTGCTTAATTCTTGTTGGGCTTGAGACGTCCTCACCCTATCTCAAGGACTGTATAATTAGATGTCCGCTTTTGAATTCTCTCTGCAGGGCACCCTGCATCTAATCCTCTGCTCTGAATGTTGCTTTCTTTTTGCTTTCCCCCCCAGAACCATGTGAGGAACATTGCCGGGGCAAAGGACGACCGCGGGGCGCACGGGAGTTTGCCTTTCCCAGGATGGATCAGAGGAAGGGCTGGCCTCGGCTACTGGACTCCGACGGCCGCTCGGTGGCTTTGGTCTGCCTCCTCCTGGCGTCGCTCTCCCGGGACGTGTCCAGCAATGCCCTGTTCAGCACCTTCCACTCCGAGAACCGCGACTGGACCTTCAACCACCTCGCTGTCCACCGAGGCACCGGGGCCGTCTACGTCGGAGCCATCAACCGCGTGTACAAGCTCTCGGGGAACCTCACCATCCTGGTGGCGCACAAAACGGGGCCCGAGGAGGACAACAAGTCCTGCTACCCGCCCCTCATCGTGCAGCCGTGCAGCGAGATCCTGACCCTCACCAACAATGTCAACAAGCTGCTGATCATCGACTACTCCGAGAACCGGCTGCTGGCGTGCGGGAGCCTCTACCAGGGGGTCTGCAAGCTGCTGCGCCTGGACGACCTCTTCATCTTGGTGGAGCCGTCGCACAAGAAGGAGCACTACCTCTCCAGCGTCAACAAGACGGGCACCATGTACGGCGTGATCGTGCGCTCCGAGGGCGAGGACGGGAAGCTCTTCATCGGCACCGCTGTCGACGGCAAGCAGGATTATTTTCCCACCCTCTCCAGCCGCAAGCTTCCCCGGGACCCCGAGTCATCGGCCATGCTGGATTACGAGCTGCACAGTGACTTTGTGTCTTCCCTCATCAAAATCCCCTCAGACACGCTGGCCCTTGTTTCGCACTTCGATATCTTCTATATCTACGGCTTCGCCAGTGGCAATTTTGTCTATTTTTTGACTGTGCAGCCGGAGACCCCCGAAGGAGTGTCCATCAACTCCGCCAGCGACCTCTTCTACACGTCCCGCATTGTCCGTCTCTGCAAAGACGACCCCAAATTCCACTCCTACGTGTCCCTGCCCTTCGGTTGTGTCCGAGGGGACACCGAGTACCGCCTCCTGCAAGCTGCCTACCTCTCCAAGCCGGGCGAGGTGCTGGCCAGGTCCCTCAACATCACGTCGCAGGACGATGTCCTCTTTGCCATCTTCTCCAAGGGGCAGAAGCAGTACCACCAGCCGCCGGACGACTCGGCGCTCTGCGTCTTCCCCATCCGCGCCATCAACGCGCAGATCAAGGAGCGCCTGCAGTCCTGCTACCAGGGCGAGGGCAACCTGGAGCTCAACTGGCTGCTGGGGAAGGACGTGCAGTGCACCAAGGCGGTAAGGGAGCGCCGGGGGCTCCGGGCCGGCTTCGGCAGAGCCGGGATCAGCCCGCGGACTTGCAGAATCCACCTTGGGGTTTAGTGCCTCAGTTTCCCCGCGCGTGGGGCAGCTGCCGCAGCCCTTTTCATCTTTAATCCCTGTTGCTATTAGGCAGGGATGACAATGAGAGGAAGAGACAGTTTTGAAGTAGATGAATAGCCCGCTGCTCTTGGAAGTGCTCTGCCGTTCCCAACCTCAGGCGCTAAAAATCCAAGGAAGCCGGAGGAAGGCTGCGCTGCCCTTCCCGCAGCAGGAGGGTACTACAAACAAACTAACAAGATAAATACAAATGACAGTTGCATCTTTTGTGTTTTTATTCAGCTGATTTCTTTAATCTTGATTCACATGCAGATTGTTCCTGGGCTGACTTGAGAATCCCCGGGGCCTTCTTTTGCCGAGCATATTAAGTTTGGCTGCTAGGAGATGATAAACGTGGGCTAAATGAAGGAGAGGAAGGGAAGTGGAGGGGAGCTGGAACGCTGCCTAGCACAGGGGAGAGTCATGGGCAGATTTCCCCATCTCAAGTGCAAATGGATAGGGTGAATGTTCGGTGGTTACTTAACATCCCCCATGGAATGTGAGTGAGCGGAGTTAGGGCCGTCGCGGTGAGCTGCCGCCCCTGCCACCTCCTCCGTGTGGGAACGTACCCGGTCTCAGCCGATATAACTTAACACTTGACTGTTAATGTCCTGATTCTCCCTTATTGGTGCCAAGTGCTCCAGGGAGAAGCCAGTGTCCGTATTAACTGTATTGCAGAGGGAGACTGAGGCACAGCAAGGAGATCTCTGCAAATAGGTGGTGGTGGAAACAAGAATCTATCTTGGACTTCGGGGGCTGATGCCACCTGTGTTGGGGGAAGCGCTTTACCCCCCGCTCTGGGGTCAGGGACGCTGCTGAGGCTTCGCTGGCAGCTCAAGGAGATGAGGACAGAAATGGGGGTGCAGGAGAGGCAGTTCTGACTTCGTGGCTGCGATCCACAAAGGGGCTCGTGCGCTCCTCAGGGTGCTCGCGTGGGGATGCCGAGCACCGCGTGGAGCGTCAGCACCTCTAGGAATGGGGGCAGAAGGAGGGGAGACACAGGAGGCAGCTCCTGCATGGGCCCTGCATGCACGAGACCCCCTGGGAAAGCTCATGGATCCTGAAAATGGGAACACCCCCAGGTGAACGGAGGGCTGCGCTCAGCCCTGTCCCGTGTGCGCGGTGGGGACGCGGGTGGCAGCAGGGACACGGCAAGGGGGACAGCAGCCCGCGGCGCTCACGCTCGCCCCGCTCTTGTCTTGCAGCCGGTTCCCATCGACGACAATTTCTGCGGGCTGGACATCAACCAGCCCCTCGGCGGCTCCGTGCCAGTGGACGGGGTGCCGCTCTTCGCCTCGAGCCGGGACCGCATGGCCTCCGTGGCCTCCTACGTGTACAACGGCTCCAGCGTGGTGTTCGTGGGCACCAAGAGCGGCCGGCTCAAGAAGGTGAGCGCGTCGCCGCGGGGCGCGAGCGGGGCCGCCGCGCTCGCCCTTGCTGGGCGGTCTGGTACGTTCGGCTGCGGTGGGATTTCTAGCGCCAAATCCTCCTGCTGTGTCCCTCATCCCATCCTGCATCCACGGCGGCTGTCTGTGGAGGGAAGGCTGAGCGCGAGGACGCTTTGGGGACATTTCTGGTTTGGGCAGGGCTTCATTTGGAGGCTGGAATGGGTTAACTTGGCTGCTCTTGGGAGCCCAGCCTCAGGGCAAAGACCCGCTGCCTCCTGCCCCTGCTCTGCCCCAGCCAGCGGTGATTGATCAGCCCTGGAAGATAAAATTCCTCATCCTTTGCTGGGGTTGGTTGCCCAGGGCAAGGAAACAGCCCGTGTTGCTCTGCTCTGCCAGCAGCAAGAGAGGATGGGGGTGATGGTGGGCGAAGTCAACCGGGGTGTTTTCCTCCCCGTTTCCTTGGAACTGCTGTTTCCAGCAGGAGAGACACGGAGTCTGGGCAGCTCCAATCACACTGCTGTCGAGAGTGGCCTACGCGAGTCCTACCTCAGAAGTCCCACATTTAAAATGAGTCTAAAAATGGACTCGTGGAGGTGTAGGCAGGTGCTGTCGTGTGGCCCTGGCTTTCAGCTATGCCAGCTCATCGGTCTTTGCAAAAATCTCATCTTTCTTTGCAAAAATCTCATCTTTCTGTGGCAAAACTGGCCTTGTAGCTGCTGCGTTGCAAAGCGGAGGTCCTTCCATTAACCTGAAATGTAAACGAGAACCGCTGGGCGAGTCCCCCAAATGCAGACTGCTTCCCAGCACCGGGGAAAGAGTTAACAAATGTAATCAACAGCAGGTTGTTAATTTTTTTGTGTCCTTAAGCAGCAGGGAATTTCTTTCTCATCTCTCCAGGAAGATACAAGGACAGGCAGATATTACAGTCGAATCTCTGCATCATTTTAATTACATCAGTTCATTAATATTCCTCCAGCACTTTACAAGTGCTGAGTGGTAGTAAATTAGGTGCCTCCCTGGTGCCCGCCGCGGTGCAGCGGGGCAGTGGGGAGCAGCGTGGGGCCGAGGCAGCCTCCCTCGTGCTGCCGCCCGCGCTGCTCCATGCGGCTCCATACGGCTCCATGTGGCTCCATGCGGCTCCATGCGGCTCCATGCGGCTCCATGCGGCTCCATGTGGCTCCATGCGGCTCCATGCGGCTCCAGGGTTTTCCAGAGGTTCCCGCAGCTCCGGGGAGCTGCTCTGCTTCTTGCTGTTCCTGGCACCAGGGAGACATGGGGAAGGTGCCTCCTTCAGAGACACTTGCAGCAAACAGCCCGTGCTGCGCATGGGTATTTGCTGTGGCGAGCAGGTTCCATCCTGTTAGTTATTTAATGTTACAGGAGATGCATCCTCACCTGCATGGTTTAATTCTGGTTGTGCTATTGAACAGGGAAGACCCCGCTGAACTTCTCCCTTTTCCATGCAGAGCAAAGCGAGTGTGTCCATCCATCCAGCTCTGTGCAGAGTGGGAGTGATGGAGAAAAATAAATAAGGGCAATAGCTCAAGTTTTAGCTGCCTGAGCCGGTGGCAAACAGGTGCTGAGGAAATTGGTTCGTGTCTCCGGTGAGCTGGCTCTCAGCATCTGCTACAGCCAGCCCTTCGTGGCATCTGCCGGGCATCCTTGATTCATTTTAATGGTGCGAGTGGGACCCAGGTGCCCCAGTTCCCCTTTGGGGGGCCATTCCTGTCCCGTCCGCTGCTGCCGTTCTCTACCCTGTGGTCCCATCCACACATTTATAAAGTCTGTTTCCTCTGACGCATGGGATTATGTTTTATGTGGCCTAAGAGAGGAAGCGGCTTCGCCCGGAGCCGTGGGCTGCGCTCGGTTGTGCTCGGAGCTATTGGGAAGGCAACGCACCGGCTCGAGGGGGCACAGCCGAGAGCAGCGGGTGGCTGGGCTGCTCGGTGCCCTAAACACGTCCCCGTCCCCTTCCCCGGTGCACGGCAAGGACGGTGCAAGCGCACGCAGCTCTGCAAGGAGCCACCGAAACCCCTCGGCTCCCATCTCGGTGCCGCTGCCCACGCGCGGGAGCCTGAGAGCTCTCGCGCCCATTCCCGCTTCCAGCACTGCTGCTTTACTATGGAAACCAGCTAGCGGGCTCAGTGCGGGGTTCCCAAGATAGGTTTGGGCTTTGTCTGTAGCTTCGGAGAGAAGCCAGGGCAGCTCTGACATCGCTTCCATCTCCCAGTGCTGCTCTCCATCCTCCCTGCGTCGCTCCCCAGCAGATTAACTCCATGCAGCTTCCCAGTCCCGTTCTCCTTGCAAAATATCCCTCTTTCCCAACCGGGCTAGGGCACCATATTACAGCCCTAATCACTCACAATTATGAATTCTTGGAAAAATAAAGTAACTTTCAACCAGCAAAATCAGAGGAGACATTAATGCAACAGTTAACAGCAACTAACTGCTGGGGGGAGATGTCAGCTTGCTTGTTCTGTTTATGGCCTTTATGCAATTCCATCAATATTGATGTGTGATGCCTTTGATTTTGACACTAATCATTGCTATGAATTAAATTTGCAGCCATATAATTAGGACTGCTATTAATAGGGCCTCAAGCTAAGTACTGCTGTGCTAGTTGTCTTCTTCCTGATGGAAAACGGCATCCGCGGAACCCGGCTCATGCCGTTTGCCTGGTGGATGCTGAGGCCGATGTGCAGATTGCACTCGGTATTGAGGGCTCTTCCTGCCCTGTGCAGGACAGGGTCTGGTCCGGAGGGTTCCCAAGTGGGATGCGGATCCTGGTTTCACACCTGAACTTGGCAGGAATTTGCTGCTTCCCTTCAAGCCACGTAGACTTGGCACGAGAAAGAGAGAGCAGGAAGAAAAGAGGAAGCCCCAGTTCTTGGGTCTGAAGGGAGGCCTTTGCGAATCATATTTCCATTTTCGCTGCCCTTCCTCATGCAAATCGTTCCATATATATCTCTCCCCTCTGCAATTTCAGCTCTTTCTCTCCCCGTTTGTCTTCCAAATTTCGTCTCCGCAGGCTGAGCGCGCTGGCTAGGAGAGCAGCGTGGCTCAGCACTAGAAATCAATCTTGTATTTCATCCCAAGAGGTGTGTATCTTATTAGATCTAATAAATCAGTGAAGTGCCCTTCATTCAGCTTGTCAATGGAGGACATTGTTTGCGATCAAGAATAAATAAATGTCTCTTCTATGTGTGGCGGTGCACAGGCTGGGTATTATTTTACCATCAGGTTGTTTATGCCTCTTCTAAGAGAAATGAAGTCGGCAGCAACGCGTGCGGCCACGTCCCGCGCGCGGGACCTCCCGTGTCCCCAAAGGACGAGCAAGGACGGTGACTTTGGTGGTTTTTACTTGGTGCTGAGTTATTCCAGCAGTGGCTGAAAGGGACACGGAGATTTGGGGTGTCTTTCTCAGTGCTGGTCGCATTAGAGCCACCCAGGTCTGCCTGAAAACTGCTCCGGGGCTTCCAGAGACTGTCCGCAAGAAGCCAAAGGGATCCTTGGCCATTCCCGGTGCCCTTGGCCATCCCCAATGCCCACGCTAGTGCTGCAGGTGGGAATTCAGGGCTGGAGCTCTTGGTTATTTCTGCCATCGGAGGTGCAGGGTGATGTTTGCCTCTGATTCATCCCATTCCTCATGGATAAAGGAGCGTCATCCGTTGTTCCGAGGCCGGGTAATGCGCTGTCCCAGTTGCAGCTGCGCTTGTACACGGCTGCAATCAATTCTGGCGTGCAAGGTGACCCGTAAAGAGCTGTTTGGGATGTCCCTGGGGGAGAACTGCTACAGGAGGGGAAGCAAGGAGCGTTGCCGTGAGCAGAGTTTGCACGATTACGAATGCGTGTTCGTCTACCTGTTGGACGGCGGAGCGCGCGGGCACAGTGCCGTCTGCCCTGCTTCCGAAGGAGCCCGCGCTGCGCTCCGCTACGGAGCAGCGAGAACCGATCGGATTACCCAGCCAGGGGGAAAGCAAACTTTAAATGTGTTGTTACTCCGTGCTATGTGATAGTTTTATTCAGCTTGGCTGATTTAACTTGTTCCATTAGTAGGAATAAAATAGGCCTTCACAATGAAATATACATCAGGAGCTGTCCTTATCTGCCTCCGTGCTGAGGATGGTTATCTCAGCCCTTTAATTCCCCCGTAATTATCACCCGGGCTATTCTGCAGCACCAGGGAACAAGTCGGTGGCATCAGCGTGTGGAGGAGCCGAGGGGACATCAGACAGTTATTGAACAGATGAAAATCATTTGCTTGCAGAGCCTTTCCAGAGGACTTTCCAAGTTTGGAAAATAGGTTGTAACACTGGATGCGGTGCTGACTCGGCCCTTCCCGGTCAATCCATCGCCCTCGGGAAGGGAGACCGTGTCCTGTCGGGCTGCAGATCGCGTCTTGCTCGATTGAAGCAGCTGTTGCCTTGAAAACCCTGAGAAACAGGACTGTTTCTTGCCCCAAGATGTGAAATAAAAGGGAATTTACATGGTGTTACACTGTTCAAGATTTACTCTGTTGTGATGAGGGAAGCTGGAATTTTTCCAGCCTCGTACAGTAGTTCCCCCTTTGCTTCCATGGTGTTAAAGGGATGCTCCCAAATCATGATCCCAGCAAAAGAGGCCTCTGAACAGGCCCCCGGACCCCCTGCTCATCCCCTACGGTGCTTGGTGGTAACAGGCAGACGGGAGCGGTGCTTCCAGCTGGAATGTGTGCAGGGAAGCAGGGAAGGGCTCCGAGCCGAAGGAGAAAGGCCCGTTCCCGGGCAGTCATAGCTGGCTGGTCAGTGTTTAAGAGAAGCTAATTTTGCCCATCAATACTGATGCAGATGAAACGGGAGCGAGGATGACAGAGGAAATGGAGTGCTTTCGGGAGCAGAAACATTATTAACTTTCTCCTCCCTCAGCTCCTTGGAGACACATCTGCTTAAATGGCCTGATGAGCATTTAAAGTAGTGGTGGGAAGGTGCGAGGAGCGCGGGGCCCGGCTGCCCTTTGCCGTTGGCCGGGGCAGGGGTCCCCTAACGCGCTGCGCGTTGGAGAGGGCAGGTTCCTCGCTCCAGCCTCTGCCCCGTGTTCACAGGCTGCGCTGGGCGCAAGTGCCCCGTTCCGTGGTGCTCCGGGCAGCTCCTCGTGGGCACCGGGGAGCCCAACCCTGAGCGGGATGGGAAGATCCCGGCTGCGGAGCGCAATGCGGGGACATGGGGACAGGGTCCCAGGAGCAGCGGAGCGGGGAGCGGAGCAGAGGCTGAATGGGGAGAAGGGCACAAAGTGGGTCCCTATGGCAGGGGCAGCTCCTGGTGTCCCTCTCGCTGCCCCTGCGTCGCTCCCCGGCAGCTCCATGTTGCCCCGCGCGGCCGAGGGCTCGTTTATTCTCTCCGCGTGCTTGTGGTGTTCCTGTTCTCCTCTCCATCTTAATGCTCAGGGGCACATGTGGCGGCTCCCCACTCATTAGGTGTCTCCGAGAAGTCACAGCTGATGCTAATCAGGCAGGAGGGGAGCCGCATCTCATGGAAAGAGGGAAAATGTGAGGGTACCGCGCGGCGAGGATGCAGGGATTGTTCTTCTCATTTTATCCGCCAGTTCCATTGATCTGACACGGGGTATATCATTGAAGCCCGTAGTTTTCGGCTCTGCAGTTCGCACATGGTGATTCACAGCCCCTACAGTGACTCCTTGCCCTGAGCTGGAGCCCCAAGGATGCCGAGCGCGGGCGGCAGCGCTGGACCCGGAGCAGGAGCCGCACGTCCCGGCGCCGGCAGGGCTGCCCCGCGCCCCCTTTGCCAGCTATAAGGATCCCGGGAATGGGATTCACCAGGATCCGTCCTGTGATCCTCCTGCCTACGTTTTAGCGGGGTCCCCCCCGCCACGTTTTCCCTGTTATTCTTTTCCTTTCTTTTGTTTGGTTTCGCGCCTTTGTATCAAATAGATACATGCAGATGCAAGTGATGTGCATTTAAAATGAATGTACACATCATAGAGCCTCCCTATTATACCGTGTGGGTTTTTTTTGTGGTAAGCTGCTAAATTATTTATTGTGCGCTGGGCTTTAATCTCATAAACCTGCCTGCAGGCCTTACGCGAGGCAGCCGGAGCGTCCTAGGAGGCGAGGAGCAGGCGGCACGGCGCTCCGAGGGGCTGATTCCACCTCCTTGCTCGGCCCCTTCTCCCCCTCCTCGGCTCATTAAAAGCAGCGGGGCCTGTCAAGTCGGTCGTTGCCACTAACTTAAGCGTTGATTTGCATTTGCTGCGTGCGGGGGATGCCAGCCCGGAGAGCCACGCTAGTCGGAGAGAGCAGGAGTCAGTCCCCAGAGGTGCTTAAAGCAAAGAGAAAAAGGGCGAGGAGGAGACATGGGTGCAAGAGGGTCTGTGCAGGGAGCGCTGCGGTGCCGCAGCCGGGAGCTTGCAGCGCCGAGGGGCTGCGAGCCGGCGTTGGGCTGACTAATGCGATGTTTGCTTTGCTAGTCATCCTGCAGCCAGTGGCCTATTAGCGGGAGAACAGAGCGTGCTTTTTGTTTGCTCTCGCTTTTTGCATCTCTCTGATGCTTTTTGCTTGGTGCTCTTGAAGCTCCCTCCTCGGAGAGGCTGTGCTGTGAGTGCAGAGGGTGTGCGGGGGCAAAGGGGCTAATGGGGCACTGGGTGCTTAAATGAGTGAGTGGCAGAGCGGGAATTCAGCCCCTTCCCCTTGCTCCGGCTGTGGGCAGCCCCTCGCTGTGTGGGGCTGAGCCCCACTGCAGAGTCCGGATCCGCAGGGAAAGCAGCTTGGAGCTGCGCTGTGTCACGGGATGCTGCAGCGCGGGATCCCCGGGCGGCATCGGCACTTGACGGTGTCGCTGCCCCGGGGAGAATCTGCTGCTTGTGGCCTCCCACAGCCCCTTCCCAACAGGTATTTGCACCGGGTACCCCCAGGGTCCCTTCGCTTGGGTTGCGATGGGGGGATCCTTGCAGCTTCCCGCTTTCCGCTGCAGACGCGGGGATTTGTCGCTGCGGTTTGTGGTTATTAATTAAAAGACAAGTGGAAATTCCCTCGACCACCCCCGGCGCGGCTGCCGCGGCAGCTCACCCCTTCCCAGCACATTCAGCACTGAGCGAGCGGCACCTTTAATCAACAAATGGATTTTCCTGTTTCTTGGCTCTTCGATGGATTTGGCAAGTGGGATGTTGCTGTGTAGGGAAGGTCCTGAGGGCTCCTGGGCCCCCTCTCTCCCTCTGGAGAGTTGTTTAGGAGCACGATGGGGAATTAGTAGGTCTAAATGCTGAAGACTTCGCTTTGGGCTTATTTTTAGCACAGTCTGGATGTTCTCATCCCTGGAATCGGGAGGCTCTGACCTTTAGAGAAGCTGCACTTAGCTGGTTACGGCAGCATCGGAGAGGGAGGCACCCACGTAACCGAGAAGGGCAAAGTGCCCGGTGCTGGTGACGGGTGACACGTTGGCAAAGTCTGGGAATGCTCCTGGAAGCGGCCGGTCCCCGAGCCGCTTCCCTTGCTGGGAACAGGGGCTTGGTGTCTGCTGCAGAAACCACCAAGGTTAATTCCTCTCCAGGCGCCGCGCGGGGCCGGGGCTCGGTGCGGAGCGGTGACGGGCGGCCCCGCGGGGCGGCTGCGGGGAGATCAGTGCGCTGCTCCGCTAGGAGCCCTGAGGAACAGCCGATGCCTCCTGCAAACCGGCGATAAAGCTCTCCTGCTAGAACCGATTCTGCTTGTGCAGCGCAAACGCCGTGTTCCCTTGTTTGTGTGTGGTGCTTCCTCCGCTCCCTCTCCGCTCTCCGGGATATTTCCATGCAGAGGGCGGTTTGTGCTCTCGCAGCACATTCCCGTCGTGCGGCTGCGCCTGCTCAACCCGGGATGCTCCCGGTGCTGGGAAGGCCCCGCTCCGGGATGCGCTGTGTCCCATCGCGCAGCAGGGATGGACGCGGGGACGCGGCTGAGCGTGGCGCTGCGCGGGGAGCAGGCGGCACAAGGGCCCCATGTGGGCACGCGTGCGGGAAGCGGCCCCCGCGCGTGGATTTATTCCCTCATTGGGTATTTAACCGCCTTCTGGTGCACAGGGCGCTGCGGGGAGGCGGCCGCCCTTCCTGGCAGCGGGAGCGACGTGGCGGCTGCGACGGGGCGCGGGCGGCACCGCACGGGCCCCACGAGGTGCTCGCAGCCCTGCGGCCACCCTCCCCGTGCCCGCGGGGCGATGCGGGTGCAACGAGACGCCCGAGGGCTGCGTTTAGCTCTGCACTTCCAGCTCTTCTCCTCACCACTCGGGGATGGTCAATTTGCCTGCCTTTTCTGCCCCTTTCAAGCACAGAGCGCCCTTCACCGAGGTTGTTCCTCCCTGGCAGCGTTTCCCGCCCTGTTCCCGTGTGCCCTGCAGCGGTGCTTGTGCTGCTGCATCCGAGGGGAGGCTCCCGCGTGCAGAAAGGCTTCAGGTGCAAACGCACCTATTTACCTGTCTGCAGGTAACATCTGCTGCTGTTTACAGACGGTTTCCCTGGAGGGGATCCCTGCTGCTAAACCCATCCTCGCCTCCGTTTCCTGCCGTCCTCGGTGCGCAGCAGGGCTCTGGCACGGCCGTTCTGTCCTGACACCTTGCCAGAGGCTGGTCCTCGCGATGGCAGCGCTGTAGGACGGCAGGAACCCCGGGTCTCTGTGGGCTGTTTTGTTTCTGGCTTCGCTGCATCCCGGGCTGGTGCCAGCCCCGCTGCGGGCAGCAGCATCATCCTGGGAACGGCACCCGCTCTGCACGGGGACCGTCCGCAGGGGTGGACAGCGGGCAGGGGGCTGCGTGGGTGACCGAGGGACGGAGGTTTCATGTCCCTTACCCCAGGCAAAGCGTTCCCCCCTCTTCATTATGGGGTTTATCATCTAACGAGCGCTGGGCTGTCCTGCTCAGGGTCTTGGTGGCCTCCGGCTTTCGGTGACGTCGCCGTAGCTGGAGGGGTGGCACAGGGCGGGCGAGCTGGGTTAGAGCCCAGGGCCTGGTTTTGACGCACACTTCGGTCTCCGATCGATGCGGATCAGCAGTGCCCTTCTCCCCTGGGAAGGGCTCTGTAAATGAAATATTCATCGCGGGGAAGGGTGTATTTTAAGAGCCTAGAAAACGCAGGGCCTCCACCGAGCCATTGTTCTGCCTCCCGCGCCTTGGACTAAGTTAAGACTTTCTTAGAAACACGCAGGTTAAAAGTTTAAAAGCTCAAGGTTTCATTCATAATTCAGGTATCGGCGCAGCTCCCGGGAAGCAGCGGCTCTATCCGAGCTCTATAAAACTCATCTGGGCTGGGAATGCCAAGCAGAAGGGGTTGGTTTTCCCTCCTCCTCCTCCCTCCAGGGCTCCCCTGGATCCCACGGAGCTGCCGGCCGAGGTGCCCCAGGCCTGGGCACCCCGTGTGCGGTGGCACCGGCCGTGTCCCTGGGTCGCGCGGCCACCCCGGAGCCACCGGTGCAACCGGCCGCACTAGCTGCTCCGCCGGGCACCTCCGAGTCGTTCCTGCAGAGTCTTCCAGGGGCCGGGTGGATAATGAAGGGATTAATTTAATTCCCCCCGCCTTTACCCCGAGCTTCTCGCGCAGCTGCTCTCTGCCTGCTCATCTGTTAGTGTTTTTATTGGCATCGTTGGGTCTCTGGCTGGTGCTGGAGCTCGTGCGCTTGTGCTGCCCGACCTGCACCCTTGGTGCTCTGGGACACCTTCTGTCCCGGGAGGAAAAGCAGAAATACTGGGAAATTCAAAGAGCCGTTGGGAAGGGGTGCAGGGTGGGAAGAGCTTGGGGTCTCTGCTCCGTGCCGGGCAACCCCTCCGAGCGCGGCCCTTCTCCCGGATGCTGCTCCGGCCACACGTGGGCTCGTGGTAAGGCTCAAACGCGAGTCCTGCAGCTTCCCCCATGGGGCTGGAGCCTCCTGCGGCTCCGCAGGGCGATGGAGCAGCCGGACACGCTCCGTCCTGCCCCAGGACGCCCTCGGGCAGCGCCTGGGCAGGGCAGCGCGGGGCTGGGCGCAGCGGTGCCGCAAGCTGCAGCCTCCCTCCTCCGAGCAGCCCTGGGCGGTGGGTGGCTGCCTTGGCTTTTTAATCGCTCCCAAACCTGCTTCAGATTAAAGTGAGCGCTGCTGCCTATCAGTTTGTCAGTCACTCTAAACCTAATCTCTAAAAATAATCTCTTGCCGAGCCCTCTCCCCCCGCCGCCCCCGGCCGGGCGGTAATTGTTTCAAGACGTGTCAGGCTCTGCTTAAAGTTTCTGGCAGTTGTTTTTTTTTGAGATCTGGGGAGAAAATAAAGGCTGGGTGGTTCCTCCGAGGGCAAGAAAAGGAGTAATGGAAAAATATCCCCCGGAGGGAGCTGGAGCCGGGGCGAGCGGATGGGGGAAGGCGCCCGTGCCCCGGGGGCTGAGTCCTCCCTTCCCGCCGGGATGAGACGAGCGGAGCACCCGGGCGCACCGGGATCCCTGCCCAGAGCGAATCCAGGCACGGCGAGAGGAGCCCCCTTGTTCCTGCTTTATAAGCAGGAAGGTGCTTCACGCCAGTGCTGGAAAATCAGCCCTTCCCGTGGTTTTGAGGAGTACTGCTTAAATATCAGCCTCCTCTTGGCTCCCTTCTCTTTATTTCTTAGTTCTGGGGATGTGACAGCCAGGACGCCCGTGCTGGGCCCCGCATGGCTCAGGGGCAGCCTGTGCACCGGGATAGTGAATTCCAGCTCCTCCTAAAGCAGCAGCCTCTGGGATCTCCTGGAATTGCTAATTCCAGGAGAACCCCCGCTCGGCGGGAGGATCACCCGAGGTTGCAGGGGCAATTGCTCAGCTTGCCCCCGGACAGGGGGTGCGTGCGAGCGCAGCGGGAAGATGCACCAAGAGGGAAGCGCGTGCGGTGCCTCCGCTCCAGGGAGGCCACGGAGCAGGACGTGGGGAGACGAGATGCTGGCTCCATCTCCCATGGGGGAAGGATTCGGGGGGAGATGGAATAGGGAGAGATGGGATTTCCCTGTCCACATCTTTAAGGAAAATTAGCCTGGAAGCACGGAGGGTTCTGCTGCGAGGCGGCACCTCACGTCCTAATTAACAGGAGCCAACAGCGAGGCTGCGCCGCGCGGGCGCACGTGGGGGTGTTTAATTATATAACAAAAGGCAGGTCTGGTAGAGGAGCTCCGGGGAGCGGGGGCGATGCGCAGAGCGCACAGCCCGATCCAAACACCTTGATGAATCTGTTCAGGAGGGGCCGGATCCTCACAAGGGGCCTCCGAGGCCGGTGCCGGCGCGCGGAGCCCTCGGTGCCGCTGTCACCTGCCTGCGGCTCCAGCCCGAGGAGCCCCGGGATCCTGCAGCGGCAGCAGCAGGATGAGGAGGGCCGGACGCTGCAAGGGTCCAACCGGGCGGCACGAATGACCCGGCAAAACGGTGACTGCGCTGCCCTCCGCCTCCCTCGTGCTCCCGCCGGCCCCCGTTTGTTGCTGCTGCTGGAGAGGAGCCGGTTTCTCCCCGATTCTTCCGACTCTTCTCGTACTTCTCGAAGCAAAGGTCAAGGCTCGACCCTGCTGCTCCCCTTTTAACATGCAGTCGGCGCGCGGGGCTGCAGCCTTTCCCGGGGCGCTCAGAGCAGCTGCACAAGCTTCGCTCTCGCCTTCTCCTGTGCAACCTGTTGGCCCAGCAGACAGCAGGGACCTGTGCATTATTTATCTACACTGCAGTAACTCAGCGCTTCTGCTCTTTGTACGAAGAACAGAATAGGATGGAAAATAAGGATTCGCTTTATGTCCAGTTTACAGCTGGAGAAGAAGGACACGGTGACTTCCCAAGGACGCCCAGGGATGGCTGCTGGGGCTGCTTTAGGGTCCTGCCCTCAGTGTCTTGCCTGGTGCTGTTGGTGAGCTCTCATGGCCACGTTCTCCTGACTGGCTGCAGCGGGGCGGGAATATCCCTGATCCGCTGCGGAGGGATTGGGAAGGGTTTGGAACACACCTGGGAGCTGCCCGGGCTACCCCGGCGCCCTCGGAGCAGCAGCGTCTCCTCGTGTTGCAGCCCCGCTGCTCCGGCACCGGCTCCTCCCGCTGCAATGGGGTTTCTGCGGATTCCCACAGAACGGCACCTGCTCCGGGAACATTCCCGGCTGCCTTGGCCGCTGGGAGCCGGATGGGCAGATCTCCTGCCGTGCACAACCCGGTCCTGCCGGCTCGGCTGGAGACGAGGGCAGGGATGTGCGGAGCAGCTGGCACAGCCCCTGCTGCCCGAGGAAGCGCTGAGCTCTGCGGAGGGATTCCGGCGGCTTACGGATGCTGCAGGGAGCTTTACCCTAAAGCCAAGGGTGCTGCTGCGGGCCGAGCCGCGAGTCTTAAAGCTTTCGCTCTTACAGTTGCATAAAGCCCAGTGCAGCATCTCCAGCAAAGCAGCCTTCGGCTAAAAAGCTCTTTTGAAAGTGGTTGGAGTGGCTGGAGGGAGGCAGCAACCACAAGTGTCCCAGTGATTCCGCTCGGTGCAGCTCCTATGGGAACGATGGGGATGGAACTGCAGTGCAGGACATGGGACAAGGTGCTCTGGTGTTTGTGCCACCAAACAGGCCACCAATTCTCTCCTAACGGCGCAAACTGCATTGGGCTGGTGACACCTTTCACCTCCCCTTTCTCCTTCCCCCTGTCATTAATATCCCTCTGCAGAGCAGGGCACCTTTCTTGCTGCTGAAGAAGTAATTGAAAAAGTCCTGGAGACGTAAATAATTAAGGCTTGTTGTGGCGTGCGGGGAGCATCCTCCCAAGCGTCTTGTCGGAGCGGGTTAGTGCCACCTGATTGATGGGCAGTTACCGTGATGGATGTCCCAGCGCGGGGACACTCGCATTAAGGTGACAAAGCGGCGGTGCCTGCCGGGCCGGCCCAGCGGAGCGGATCCCTCTGCGTCTCGGCTGGGCGCAGGAGCCGCTCTGAGGGCTCCGTTTCAGCTCTGTGTCCTGTTCTGTGGCCTTCTTGGCGCTCTCAGGATTGCTGCGCAGGCCCCCGGCCAGGCAGCCACGTCCAGAGCGAATCCCTGGGGCTGGGGCTGGAATCTTGTGCGATTCCCAGGGCGCTTCGCCTGGGAGGAGGAGGCGACGGCCTCGCTGCTCTGGGCATCCCCGTCCCACCGCGGTGGGATGCATCGTGCCACCCGCTGTCCCAGCGCCGTGGCTGGAACCTCGTGGTGCTCGTGGTGAGGACGACTGGGTATTCTGAGTGTTTCTGGCGCTAGAAGCAAACTGGGGGCGCGCGGGGTGCCGGGGTGTTGCTGGGTGAAGGAGCGAGCGTGCCTGGCGCGAGCGGAAAGGCCTTGCCCCTTCCGTGCGTAAAACATCCAGGACAAATGGAGAGTGACAGGAAAGGGGTCATTGGTCCGGGCGCCACTGAGGTGTTGGAGGGGATAATCGGACCCTTCTCCTTCCAGTTCAGCGGCTCCGAGAGCGCCGGAGTGTCACCAAAGCGGCCGCGGAAGCTCCTGCGCCGGCCGCGCTCGCCGCTGCTC
>JAWLRI010000933.1:159688-190964 GCA_034781795.1 Crypturellus tataupa | reverse complement strand
TTGTGGTTTCCGTGGCTTTTGCGGCACTGTTCTCCACTGTTCTCCAGCTGGGGAAGCCCTGCTGAACCACTAGTCTCTCTGCGCTGAGGATTCCGTGCGAGGGCAGGGGTTGGTGCCGGGAACGTCGACTCCGGTTCCTGGCCCATCACGCTGCAGTTTGCTCAAGGACGGGGCCGTTTGGAGTCTGTACCTTCCTCCTCGCAAAGCAGCTTTGCCCCATGTGCTCGGGAGCCATAAGTGAACCCCCGGGGATGGGGACGTGCTGCTCGGATCCACGGCCAGGCCTCGGCTGCAGGACAAGCGAAACCAGGACAATGTTGACCCGAGTGTGTCCCACCTTCCCGGACCCGGGTGCCGCTGCATGATGAGCGCTCGACGCGCGCCCCGAGCAGCGGATCCAGGCCAGGGATACTCAAACGCACCTCGCAAATAGCGGATTTATTTTCGCCTAGACCCAAGGGTTATGCTCCTTTCCTTGAAATCCCTTTCCAAAGCTTTCCGGGAAGCCCCGCACTTGTCCTCCGTGTCCCCGTCGCAGCTGTCCCCGCTGCGGCGGGGAGGAGTGGACGTCAATAGCGGGAGCGAAGGCAGAAATCCGATTTAGGAGCTTTGTGGTCTGTGGTGTTCAGAGGCTCCGAGGCGATTTGGCAGCGAAAATCAGTGGTACTTGAATGGTTTTGAAAATCTGTCTTTACTCACTGAGCACATGTGCAAATGATCAACAACTTGCGATGGGAGATTCATTCCTTGCTACCTCTTTCTGTCAGCTTTTATTTGCCTTCTGTTGCCCTTCTGCGCAATCTATAAGCCCTCCTCTTTTGCATGATTGTCTCAATTTGCATTTCCAGCAGATCTGCTGACATTTGGCTGGACTCTGGGTGAAACGCTCCTTGAAATTAGCCTGCATGTTGAGTTTGTTCTGGAAAGATAAGAAAGCAAGTGGCAGGGGGGCCCGGGGGGAATTATGCATGGGAAACTGCACTGTGAAATTAGCACCAACAGTCACACTCCAGGCCAGCAATATTTCTCCGGGATTTGTTTTGGAAGTAGAATTTTTTACCATGGGCAATAGACTCGTCTCCCTCACCCCGCTGGCTTTCAATCCCAGCACAAGCCCGTCTGAGGAAGCCAAAGGGATAAATTGTCTGCTAGCTTAGTCTGGAGTTGCTCCGTAGTGCTGGCAATATGATACTGAAGAGGAATTTTAATTTCATGCTGTGTAAGAAGAGCGCACGCAACAGTAGCAGCCGTATGGATTTTCATATGAATAGGCGCACAGTATTCATAACAGGGTCGCGCTGTTGTCCCGCAGGTTTTCATTCTTCTTGGTTCTTTGCCGTTTGCACATTTCCCTTTGCTGTCCACCACCGCCGCACTTGCTGAAATGGAAAGTATGTCCTTGCCAGATGGATGTACCGAGCGCCCAGCCGGCCTCCGGTTATCCGCAGTTGGCTGCAGAGACCTTTTGTTGCCTTCATTTCTGCGCAGCCGGAGCGCGGGTCGGCTTTGCTTGGAAGAGGGAGCGTTTCTGAGCCGGGTGCCTCTTCCCACCAAGGTACCGCATTGAGGTGCCACCCCACGGAAGGGGGGACTCCATTTGGCTGTGTTATTCCAGCCCTCTCCCTATCGGAGCGCTGGGAACCTCTGCAGCTTTTACCCAAGGGACGACTTCATCGGTGGCAAGGAATTTCATATGTAAAATCGGCTGTGTGGAGAGCTGTTCCATAAGCATGTTTTATTATTTTGGGGCTATTTTTTATTTATTTGTCAGGAAGGGAACCTGGAGTGATTTTTCTTGAAGTTGCTGATTGAATAAATTCCCCAGAGCCGTAAGATTTGCTTTAAATAAACTTCCCCTAATAACACCTGCGAGGTGCCCCGCTCTGGCAGTTTCCATGCTAAACTGTTCATTAATGCGGCTGCACAGCCCGCGTGTCCGTCAAAACCCATCGCTGCTGCCAGTTAGGACAGGTGAATAAATCTGCCTGCTGCAGACGCGGCTCTTTGCAGCGCTGCTGCCTGGTGGGGAAGGGCACGTGTTGGAAAACCCTTGTCCTGATTGCTCCAAACCCGCGACGGGAGCGATGCGGGAGCCGCGGGGCGCGGAGCGGAGCGATGCGGCTGCCAGGGGAGTTTGCAGCAATGCAAATGACTCTCTGTGCCGCTCGCATCTTATCTCCTTGACAGCTGCTGGCAACACGCGAAGTTGGAGCCCGGGGGCTCCGCGCGCTCCTCGCCGGCGCCGTCAAGGATGGAGACGCCCAGCAGCGTCTCCAGATGGACCCGGCCCCGCAGCCGGCCCCAGCGCGGGCGGTTGGCAGGGCTGTCCCTGCCTCCCTCCCGCGCGGCCGGATCGGGAGTTGCTCCCACGGCCGGAGCCGCCGGCCTCCGCGCGCGGCGCTGATGGATGCAGGAGGGTCTGTGTCCAGGCGCTTCCTCCACGGCCGTGGGTTGATGCAGCTGGGAAGCACATTCAAGAGTTAGCAGCAGAGACATAATTAATAAAATAGAGATTTTCATTTGAAATACTTGCCCAAAATAGCTAGTGGAGGGAGGGCTGTCTGCTCGGTCAGAGCAGGGGTGCACGAATGAGAGCAGAGCCTGCTCCCCTCGGCATTCCTGGCTGCAGGAAGCTGCTCCAGGGCAGCGCATGGAGGCTCCAGCACCGAAGCAGATATCCCGCCATCCCAAACTGTGGGACACGGAGGGCACGAAGCGCCGGGAGCGAGGCCTGGAGCATCATCCCACCTCCTTCCCGACGGCAAGTGCGTTGATCCCGCAGAGCCGGTAGCTCCGGCGGCAGAGCCTGCTCTTCGGGAGCAAGAGGGGACAGGCTGGGAAAAAGCCCTCCTGGGCTGGCGCCTTCCCAAGGGCTCAGGAGCGCGCGGAGCTGCTCATGTTGCTCTGCTGCTAATTGGAGTTGGCTGTAACCGATTTAGAAACGATGGCCTTAGGGAGCCAAGATTGTTGTTTGTGTTTGTGTTTGTATTTGCCTGGGATTAAATACAGATGGAATTAAGAAAGCTCGGCTCAAGGAGGAAGCTTGGGTGGGAATAAACTCGGGCAGCAGGAAGGAAGGAGGGCGCTTGGATGCTGCCGTCACCTGGACTCGGCCGCCTTGGCGGTCAGGTGGGAGCAGGCAGGGACACAGCGACAGGGTAGGGATGGAAAACAAGGAATAAGTGGGGTCTAATGAAAGAAGGTGAATGACTGGCTCTGAGAATGAACCTGGGCTTTGCTCAAGCTGCTGGAGAATAAATGTCGAACGTGTTGACTTCATTCTGTTCCCGATATCCCCAGTGGAATTGCCCTGCAATGGGACTCGGAGTAGGAGCTGGGGGAAGTGGAAGGGGCCGGGGCTATCAGATTTGGAGAACATGGAAAAACGACTCCATGTGCCGGAGGCAGTGCTGCCGTGGACACGTGGGGATGCGCAGGGATGTGCACGGAGTGGGCTCGGAGCTCCCGGGTCTGGGTCAGCCCTGAACCCCGCAGTGAGGTGCCTCCGAGCTGATGTCTCCTGCTTAGTAACATCCCATATGTTTTTTGGTTTGGGTTTTTTCCCTCCTTCATCTTGTGGGATCGCTGCCAGCTTCCAGCTGGGCTGGGAATGTTCGGAGAACAGCTGTTTCTGCCCGGTTTGGCACTTTGCAGGCAGAACCAGGAATACCGAGGTGGCGCTGGAAATAGTGCGGCGGGATGCGTCCGCGCGAGGAAAACCGCTCCGTCCCCGTCACCGTGTTGAGCAGAGCTCGGTGCTGCCGTCCCACGGCGCCTCCGGATGGACCTGCCCATGGGATGAGTTGGATGCCCATCAGCCCCCGCTCTGATGCTCCCCAGCGAGATGGGAACAAGGGATGCTGCAATTTCTAATTTCCCTTCAGCCCGTATTGATGAGTTGCGTCCAACCAGGATTCTCTGTTTGCAGTCAATAGTTCATACCCAGCCTGTCCGTGAAGGAAAAAAAAGCAAGTTTGAAGGGTGGAAGAGGAATTAGCTTTACCAGTGCAATGCAAGCGAGCATCTGGGCTTGCTCTCCTCAGGGGCTGCTCTTTAAAAGGAGCTTTTGAGCTGATAAATCATTTTTGTTCCTTTCTGTGTAAAGAAATCTCCCTGGCTTTGATGCAAAGGAGCAGCTCGGCGGCTTCTGCTGGGTTGTTTACAGACCCTGCGCGCAAGGAGGGAGCGGAGACAGCGCTGGGGAGCAGAGCCTGGAGCCCAAACACGGGCGAGCGCGGCCGAACCTCCCTCGCCGCAGCAGCCTTTGGCCGCTGTCAGCGCTCAGAGTTATAGCTGCAAAAACACATACGTTTGGCTCCTGCATCCCGCAGCATGTAAACACCCAGTCCTCGGGAATTAGCTCTGCAAAGAAAACACAGCAGAGCCGGAGGTTTCAGCTTTCCCTCTGCAGAAAGCGGGCTGGCGATTTTGCAGTCTCCCGCACGCAGGAATTCGGCCTCTCCAGCAATGTTAACCAAAACTAACAAAGCGGAGACTAATACCCTAAAAACAACCACCCAAACCCCAAAACCCTTCTAATATGGCACAGAGGGAAGATTAAAAGTCTGCTTAGAGACCCCCACCAAATACTTCCCAGCAGTGCCCCTCTTTCAAGTGCTACAGGAGACTGTCGGGGAATGAAAGATATAATTAGCCCAGAAGTGGAATAGTCTGTAATTTATGCCCTAAAATGTTTTTTTTAAAATATACTGCAAAAAAAGAGACCCGTCAGTGGCTTCAGCTGCTCTGCTTTTGCCTGGGAACGGTTTAAGTGATGCGGGTATCTCCTAGCTCGGTATCTCCAGCCTTGCTTCAAGCAGGTATCTCCTGGCTCTGCTTTTCGGTTTCCTGTTTCCCTTGTCCACATTCTCCGTTCCCATCCCGTCTGCTCTCGCTGCCGGGTTTCTCGCTCCGGGGTGCACGCGGGGACCCCTCCAGCCTCCGCTCCTGGTTCTGGAGACCCGCTCGGCTCCACGCGGGACCTCGAGGGCTGTAACTGGAGCCGTCACAAGTGCAGACTGGGGACACCAGGCCCATTGCAGCGGTGACACCGCTGAGCACGGCCACGGCGGAGGGGGACTTGTCTCCGTGTTGAATTACCGAACCACACACGCTGTGTTTGCCTAACCAGCTAGCCCTGAACTGCTGTTCAAACAGTGCTTTTCCGCCTGACGCTGGCAATCAGGGAGCTAATTACACTGGATTAGGGTTTTTCTCTTAATTACATGAAAAATTTAGCGCGGCTGATGTTCACGAGGCTGCAGGGGATTAAGGCGGGAGCCGAGTGTTTATCTGCGGGTCAATTATGGAAGCCGAGGCGGGAACGTGCCGGGATTGTGTCGCTGGCACCCGTGTCCCCAGCCCAGCCTGGCTCCTTGTGCTGGCTTTGGGGATCAGGATGACGGGGTGCAGGATCAGCCACATTGGGGTCTGCATGGGGTGGCATTCCACAGCCCCGAGCTGCCCCCCGCACGGATGACGCGGTGCCGATCCAGCTGCTGGGAAACTCGGAGCTGCTGGGAAAAGCAAGTGCCTCGCGCTGAGCGAGCGGAGCGCAGGGACGGGGAGAGGGTTGTTCCTTATCCTGGATCTGCCCCACGAGAGGCGGCTCAGGGGGCCCAAAGCTGCCCCGTGGGCACATCCACGCGTGCTGGGAGCACGAGCCTCCCTCTGCGGGCAGCCGGGGCACTGTGCGGTGCAGTGCTGTGTGGTGCTGCGCGGTGCTGCATGGCGCTACGTGATGCCGTGTGGTGCTGCATGATGCTGCGTGCTGCTGCGTGCTGCTGCGAGGTGCTGCGTGGTGCTGCGCGGTGCTGCGTGGTGCTGCACAGTGCTGCGCGGTGCAGTGCGGTGCTGCATGGTGCTGCATGGTGCTGCATGGTGCTGCATGGTGCTGCGCGGTGCTGCACGGTGCTGCATGGTGCTGCGTGGTGCTGCACAGTGCTGCATGGTGCTGTGTGGTGCTGCACGGTGCTGCATGGTGCTGCGTGGTGCTGCATGGTGCTGCGTGGTGCTGCGTGGTGCTGCGTGGTGCTGCATGGTGCTGCATGGTGCTGCACGGTGCTGTGCGGCGCTGCACGGTGCTCCGTGGTGCTGTGTTGTGCTGCACGGTGCTGTGCGGCACTGCATGGTGCTGTATGATGCTGCACGGTGCTGTGCGGTGCTGCAGGCAGCCCCAGCCCTGCCCCACACGGCTTTGCTGCCACCGCGTACCAGAGGATGCTCTAGAACAGAGATCCCGCCTGCCCCCGGAGCTGCCCTCCGCTCGGCTCTCCGGCACTTTCATTTGCTTCCCAGCTGCAAGGAAGGAAATGGATGAAAGCGGCGCGGAGCGCGGGTGGGTCAGGGACAGAACGGCAGGGCGGAAGGGCCGGCAGCGGCGCCGCAGAAACTCCCACCTCGTTCCTGCTCCGGCAGGCCGGGCCTCGTCTCTTTGATGCTTTCCTTGCTCAGTGCCGACATGTAAGGCCTGCGAGTGGCAGAGCGCTGTTAACGTAATGATTCCTCCTTCCCAGAGCAGTGCTGAGCCGTCTCTTTTAAAAATAATACAGGAACGTACAGGGAGACGGGTGCCCGTCGCTGCAGAAAAGGAAGGGAACTGCACGGTGGGGCTTTTTGCGGGGGACAAGTGAGAAGCGAACGGGTTTTGTACGTGCGCGACCGTGCGCGGGGCTCCGCTGCTCCACGGGGTGAACCCGCAGCTGCTCTCGTGCTGCCCGTTCGATGCCTTGTGACTTTCCAGAATAGGAGCAAAGGGGGTTGCATGGTGCCTCCTTCTGCTGCTTCCTCCTCTCTCATATCCGAGCGTCTCCGTCCCGCGTGGTCCCCGTCATGGGATGGCCTTCCTGCATCCCTGGTGTGTGCCGAGCATCCCGGGAAGGCAGGGCAGGATCCCAGGAAAAGGCTCCGGGAAGTGGCAGAGCTGCCCCGTCCAGCGCAATGTGACCTAGCCAGCCAGTCTGCCCAAATTGGATTCTAATGGAGCCGTCCCCGGAAGAATACTGCTTAATTAATTAGCAGTTCATTTGCATGAGGCGGCGCATTATTAAAGTTCTGCTGCTGCAAGCAGGGCTGTGACAAGGTGTGAGCTGACAGCTTTTCAAATAAGAAGTCTTTTAAAGGAATGATCTCCCGAACTGGCAGCTTTGTTCTAAACGAGCCTCTCCCGCAGTAATAAATTAAAGACAAGGGGGCTGCTGATTAGCTTCTGCATGGGCCTCTGCGCCAGCCGCCCTCTCCTATCTTAGATGGGCTTTGCAGAAGGTGGAGGGAGCAGAGGATGGAAGGAGGAATCAGGGCTTGGGAGACACAGACCCAGGAGCCTCGGGGCAACCTCCTCTGCCAGGGTTGAGCTCCTGTCGGCTGCGGTCACCTCCAGAGACAGCAGAAATGTGGAGGTTCCTCAGGCTGGAGAAAGGAGATTTTGGGCTGTCTTTGGTAGATCCTGGACCAAAACACTGCTGTGGCTGTTCCAGGGCATGTCCTTCCTTCCACACTCTACATGGCATGACTTGGATGCTCAGGAGCAGCTTTCATGGACTTCAGGTGTGCAGATCCTTGGATTTCCTTCCTTGGAAGGGCCACCACCCTCTCAGCCTGCAGAGCCTCTGGAGGGGTGGGCACCATCACTTGAATCCATAGGGAATCCCACGATCCAAGCAAATGCGGAGGCGGAGATCTGTCTCCTGGCACCTGGAGCATCTCTTAATTACAGTGAGGGGGTGGAGGAAGAAAATGTCTCCAAAAAGGAGGATCGGAGAGGAGAGGCAGTCCCGGTGCCTGGTCTGCACTGCGCCAGCAGTGAGGAGAAGCGGGTGCCCGGCTGGGTTTGCGTGGTCACAGCTTTAATGCTTATTTGATGTTGAAAAACTACAGCAAGAATTAAGCGAAAGGACCCTAGAGAGCCCGCGAAACCTTGATTTTGCCTTTTTTCTGGTGCTTTATGAGAGAGGAGCTTTGGGAAGAACAGACAGGCTGTATCAAGGTGCCCCGGATTTATCCACCGCTGTTGCTTGGCTCAACTTGAAGTCAAGTCTATAAGAACGTCCTGAGAAACCCCGAGCTGCTGTTTGCTGTCCCGCACACCCTGAGATCTGATGCTGGCTGATGCCTCGGGGATGGCTGATGCTGCTCCAACCTGGTTGGACCCTCCTTGGCTCAAGGGGCTTCCTATTGCAGTTAAAAAAGAGCTGATTTAGGCATCTCTCTTGCATTTGATACAAGAGCGCTCAGTGTCTATGCATGGATGTAACGGATGGACCTTGTAGAACGGGCAACATCAAGAAAAAATAACTTCATCTGCAGGAGCGCAGCTTGTGCCCCTCGTTTGTGCAGTGTGAAGATCCCTGTGCCAAGCCGAACCTGCCCACATCCTCCCCGGCGTTCCCCAAGGGATGGGCACACGGAGTCAGTGCTCGGAGGCGGCGGCTCCGGAGGGGACCGATCCCGGCCCCACGGAGCCGCAGGGGAGTTGCTGGGTCCAGCCCTGCAGCGGGGAGCTCCGGAGCAGACCCCTCTCCTGGGCCTCCTGGAGGTTGGGAGTGATGCCCACCACAACATGCACGGTACATCCTGATTTAGGGAAAATACAGAGGGAATGTGACGGGAGGGAAGGAGACGGGGCTGTGAGGGGGCCTGCAGGTAATGACGTTAATTGGATATGCTGATCTGAATTGAAAATGCATGTAAGGGTTGTCATTAATTTCCTTACGGACATATCTGTGATTTCAAGGAAAGATACTTAATGGGATTACCGTTCCACTCGGATTTCCAGGGGGGACTCCCCACGCAGAGCGCCTTGTACCGACCGAGGGCCCCGCGTCGAGCGCGTGCGGGGGAGCCCAGCGCGTCGGAGCAGGGTCCCCCCGTCCCCGCGATGGCCCCGGGGGACAGGGTCTGGTCCCCTGGTTCGCACAGGCTCCCCAGCATCTGCGTTGGCAGGTTCAGACCTGCATCCCCAGCGGACTCCTCGCAGTCACTCAGCTCCCCTGCACTTTATTTAGGAGCCGTAAGTGGCTCCGACCCAGCTCCCAGGAGCACCAGAAAATCAGCTGATGTTGGAATTCTCCAGGGAATTTTAAGTGCAAAGGGTACTTCACCCGCAGAAGCATCTCACATAGGGCCTGAAGGGCCCTGGAGAGCTCCTTGTTTGGAGATCTGCATTTCCCATTCCGGATTTCCCCTCCTGGATGCTGCGCTGCTTCCAAGAGACCAGCACGGACCCCGGCACGTGTGAAAGCAGCTTGTGATAGACGTGCGCCCATGAGAGGGATGGAGAAAGTGCCTGATCATCACATGCGCCTTCGCCTCCTCTCAGAACAGCCTGCCTTAACTAAATAGGATTAGCAAATGTAAATGCCTTCTGCAAAGATTGTTTGATAGAGGCACGCACAGGATATCCGGGCTCGTTTATTTATCTTGCCTTGTCTTTGGGAAGCTTTGGCTTTGCTGAATCTCTTGTTTGTGGAAACTACCGTTAGTAGCAGCTGCTATTAGGAAATTACCTTTAGTCGAGGGAGGAGAAGCCATTGCAAAATCCCTGATGGAAAGGGAAGGGGAAGGCTGTCAAACCAATACTCTGCTCCAGCCTGATTGAAAAACCTGCTGAATTTCCAGCCCTGAAGTAAGAAATCCTGCAGTTTTGCAGAAAGCTTTCTTTTTCGGTGGAGGAGCATTCTCCTCCTCTTTTGGTGGAGGAGAAGGCTCAAGAGCTGATACTTGCAGCTTTTGATGACAAAAAATGTGGTAATTCTACAAAGATGCGCCTTGGTAGTAAAGGACGTTTCATATTTCGTATGTTGCTCTCAGCTTCTATAGGCGACGCTCTGGTGTGACTCCAAGACCGAGAGGATCCTCCTGAAACATCCATCTTACACAAATGCAGGTTATTTTGTATTATTCACCCTCAAGGGCTGGCATCATAGCATGGAAGGAGCAATCCGGAGGCTCTGGGCTTGTCTGAGCCCAAGATCCGGAGCCTCCCCACCTTGCAGCCCCCAAAGTGGGAGCTTTGGGAATCCCTTCCCATGGGAATCCCTTCCCTCCCATGGGAATCCCTTCCCTCCCATGGAAAGGGATTCCCAAACGTGGGAAATGCTGCAGCCTGGAGGGTCCCCAGGGGTGGCCTTGCTCTGCTCGTGGGCTGTGGAACGGGGAGGCAGCCCCTCGCGCGTGGGCTCCGTGAGCCCTGCGTTTGCACCAGGCGTTTCACGTGAGAGTGGATCTCACCAAAATAATAATAATGAAAACAGACAGGTCATTTAATCCGGGAAAGTTCCTACAAAGAGATTCAGTGTCATCTAATGGGAGCCTGCTGGGAGGAACCGGAGAGGAATCCAGAGGTCTCTTGGATCTAATGGAATCCGGGCAAAATACACCCCGGCAGCCTTCCCACAGCCAATCTCATCCCATGGGATCCTTGCAGGACTCGCGCTCGTCCCCGGAGTGCTGAAGGGAGCGGACATCCCCTTGCAGCTCTGCGCTGCCATTCTGGAGCTTTGGGGTTGTCCGGAGCTGCTTCCTGGACATGGAGCAGCAGGAGCAGCAGGAGCAGCCGGAGCAGCAGGAGCAGGACAGCTCGGCACGCGGCGCGGCAGATGGCAGCTCCGCGCTCCCGGGTTTCTCCGGGAAGGGGCAGTCCCTGCATAGCCGGGGCGGCAGCGTCGCCGTCACCCGGAGCCGCCGGCTCGCGTGACTGCTCTAATCCCCCCGCCTGCCGCGTGCCAGGGCTTCCAGCTTGGTGTTATGTAGACACCGTGTTGCAATCAAATGGCTATTCAAATATGCAAATCCTGGTAGGAAAGACAATGTAAATTGTTTGTTTATCCTCCTGCCTCCCCCTCGCGCTGCTCCCAAGGCTATGAATTATTAACTTTTGGAAGAGATGATACGTTCTCAGCAGCCGCAGCTCCTGGTGGCGCTGGGATTTGTCACAGGTTTTCCTGCGGGGCAGGGAGCTGTGTTTTGGCGTGGAGGATTCCTGCGAGGAGTCCGTCAAACCGAGGAGCCATCTGGCCGCGGCGCTGGTCATCGCCTGCTCAGCAGCGTGAGCTGGACTCGCGTCACCTCCCCAGTCTTGCTAGTTCAGCGTGGTGGGATGACAACGTCCTCAGGATTTTAAAGCGGAGATGCTATTTTGGGGCAGCAGGAGGAGATGGGGATGGTTACGGGCCAGTTGGTTCCTCAGATGGTGCTGCGGAGAGCGGGGCTGAGCGTCCTTCCAAAGCAGCCCGTAGCGATGGTGCGGAGGGGATCTCCCTCCCCACCTGGGCACCTCAGGACGTGCCAGTCTGTTTTGCTTCACTTTGCTTTTTCTGTTGGTTCCTGTGGTCGCAGCACAGTGGCTGTCTGCAAGCAGAAAGCTTTCCCCTCGCATCACAGGGGCTGGGGAGATAGCGCTCGCCTCGGTGCAGAAAGCTCTGCTTTAGCTCTTGCACATTCGTGGCGCTTGCCAACTGTCTTGGCTGCCTATCTCCGAGTTGCACACTGTTATTTTAGATCTGATTCTTCTTCTTACCTTGTCCTCCCCCTCTCCCTTCTCCCCGTCCCTCTCCAAAAAACATTGGAATTTGGCTGCTATGAAGTCACCTGTTTGTGCTTTTTCCAGATCCGAGCAGATGGTCCTCCCCACGGTGGAATCCAGTACGAGATGGTCACAGTTTTCAAGGACGGGAGCCCCATCCTTCGAGACATGGCCTTCTCCGTCGACCAGAAGTACCTGTACGTCATGTCGGAGCGGCAGGTAGGACCTTCCTCTGTATCTGCAGCAGAGGTAGAGCAGATAGAGATCAGCAGAGCCTGAGCAGGTACCAAACACGTCCAGTTGCACCGCGGAGTACTTAGTTCCTTCCAAAACCAGCACAACTGTTTCCTCCCTAACCTATAGCAAACGTTTGCAATATAATGGTTTCATTGAAATATTAATCTCAGGGTGATTTTCACAGGCAGCCTTAGTGTCCCTCACGTGCTCATACCAGCGACAAAAAAAAATGAGCGAATGGAAACAGAACCCAGTGAGGATGCCTCCAACTCATCTTTTATGAGGCGAGAGAGTCTTAATATTCATCAGAGCGCTAATTTGCTTAATTGTGAAACAAAATGATGTGCAGAGAATTAGCAAATAATGCAATATTCCTGGAATGGTAATTCCGTGTCTGCGGGAGCCCGGGTCCAGGTACCGAGCAGGGCGGGAGGGATGCTCTCGGCGGGCCGTGTTTATGCACAGCACAGGCAATAGACTGTGTTGATGTATAGCTGCTTCCCAACAAAAACCCGATGTATCATCCCGATGTATCAAACCCATCTTCTTGCTCAGTTAGCAGCTGCTAGGATCAGCTTTATGCTGAAATGAGCTGAGAAAAGTAATTGCTTCATCCTAAATCTGGAGCTCTGCTTAGGCGTCGCGTCCTTCCACACTCGCCCTGGCGCCCGGCCCAGCCCTGTCTGCATTTCGCTCCAATTTATGTGCAGTTCCTTTGAGCTCGCCATGAGCCTTTCATGTTTCATTGCCAGCTTCTTCCAAAGCAGAATATTTGACATTTGCTTTCACTCCCACAAAGCACAGAAGCAACAGTTGCGCAGCCCGGTTCAGGGGCGAGGGGGAAGAGAAACTTTGCTTCCAGCTACTTATCCCGAGCTCTTTAAGCGCGTGATTTAAGAGTGCTTATCAGGAGCTTTCGCGGGCGCTCTTCCCACTGCACCTGCCTTCAAACAGCTCCTGTGGCGAAAGAGGAATGGTTCTGGCTCTGCCTGCTGGAAGCGGAGCTCCGATCCGCAGCACGGGGCTGGCAAACAAACCCCGCTGCTGCCCCGGAGCCGAGCGAGGCTCGAGATGCCCCGAGCGGGGGGCACCCCGCGCCGGAGCTGTCGGCAGTTACGCAATTCCCAGGCACCGGAATAGCGGTAGGTGCCGCAGGTTGGCGTCGAGAAGCAGTTTCTATTTGAGGAAAATACATGCATTAATCAGAGCCCTTAGTGCTGCTGCCGGGGTGCTGCAGGAGCAGAGAGACCCGAGGCTGCAGCGTGGGATGCGGCAGCAGCAAGGGGTTAACGTGAGCACAGGAGGGGGACAAGGGCTCGGGGCCACCGAGTCAAGGACATCAAGGACATCCTCATTGTAAGGGCCAATGCGCCATGCAACCTGCATCAGCAGCCTCTGCAGGTGCAGAAAAGCTTCTGGGATTTCCTGCTTTTAGCGAGAAAGCCTGGCTGAGGCTTACAGGAAGAAAACGCCGGTTTTATATGTATATATATGTATAAAAATATAGCGGCTGTGTAATAATTCAGTCCTGAAGCATTAATTGTCTGCGCGTCAGGAAGACTGGGGCTTCTTTTAATGTATGAAAGCTCCGTGCATTTCAATTATGTAGGTCCTAAGGACCTAAGAGCAGTTGCAGAGCTCCGAGGCGGTTGCCCCTTTGCGGGCAGCTCTCCAGGCGCCGGCGCGAGCCCGCGCGGCCGCTTCGCGCTCCCGCTTCACCTGCAGCCCCGAGCGCCCATCCCGGGCTGGGGCATCGCGCGGGCACCCGGGAATCGGGCAAAGATTTTTGCAGCTCCTGATAGAAGAACAAACTGCTGCTATTTTTAATCCTGGAGCGAGCAGAGGTCCCGCGCGAAGACGCGGGAGGCACCGGGGCGGAACTGCCGGCTCTTGAAGACTTCACCGCTTAATCAAGGGCTATAAATAAGAGATTTAAAGCAGCGGGATCAAAGTGCTACGGGCTTTGCTGGGAAGGAATATTCCTGCGCGAGGCAGGAGAAACGTGGCTGAACAGGTCTCCTTCCCTCCTGAATTTCACCAGCGTCATGAACTGGGGACAGGGCTTGGAGTGGCTGGAGGTTCCGGAGCGCTCGCGGGAGCACCCGAGCAAGTCCCCTTTCTCCCCACATCCCTCTCTGGGGCTCTAGGTGCAATATTTGTGCACATTTGTGCAATATTGGCTTAGCAAACGCCCCTGCCAGCAGCTAGGGATGTGCGGGTGTCTCCAGGGACAACCCGTCGCACCCCGAAGTGCCCGGGTCCCGCGCGAGCTGCGCTGCGTCGCAACGGGCTTGAGGACGCGGATGGACAGGGGCTGCCGGGTGATTTAGAGAGGCTGGAGCTGGCACGAGGCCTGAGAACAGCCAAGTCCTGCGCTCCGAGGCTGTAAATACTGGCGTGCCCTGAAAAGAACCGAGACAACAGAATGAAAAATGCACGAGAGGCGGCTAAAAGGGTCTGGAGCCATTAGGATGGGGGGGGAAAATGACCCGATTAAATTTTTAACTATATTATCTGCGAGTTGGTGGACTGTTACCATCGCAGCAAAGTTCCAAGCAGGGATTGGGGGACCAGCCGCAGGGCCGGGCTCTGTGTGCCCATGCCCGGGTACGGAGCTTGTGCACCCGGGCTGGGATTTTCCATTTTCCTCCCTGTAGTCAATTAGGAGTAATTAAGGAATTCAGCTCCAAAGTAGTCTGAGGTCATTACCAGCATCCACCTGACAAGAAGGATGTGTTAATTAGCAGTAATTGACCAGCTCAGCCTGGCGGGACACGCGCTGCCTCATTTCCCTCCCTGCTGGCAGCGCGGTTATCCCGGTGCTGCCCCGGGGGATTTATCCGCCCGTGTCCGGGGTGCCCCTGGAGCGCTGGGATGAGGAGCCGATGCCCTTTGCAGCGGCATTTGCTTGAGAAGCAGCATCCTTGGAGGAAGAGTGCAAAATGCCCCAATGCAAAGATGGGATATCGGGGCGGTGGGTTGGTTTATCCACCGAGACGTGTTTCAGACCTGGCTCGTGTGGTTCTTTCCTCTACACGTGGGGCTCGCTCGCTTGCAGCCTGTATTTGCTTTGCTGTGTTTGCCTTCAAATTAATCTATTTTTTCCCCTGCCAGTCGCAGCCATGGGGTTCCCCTTTATTTACTGTGGCATTTTCTTCCTTTTTCCAAAGCCTCCCGTTCCGCGGTCCTAGTGCTTAATTCCCAGGCAGCCTGAAATGCTGCTCCCGCCCTCGGGAACGCGGGTTTAGGGCTGGCCGACGGGCAGGGCACGAGGCCCCTTTGGAGCCGTTTTGGTGTCTCCCTGCACAGATAGACCCGGTCGCTCCTCTGCGCTTTGCTCTATAATCAGAGCAAGGCGAGAACTCTTATTCCCCAGACAGATAATTCCTCCGCAGAGAAATGTGAAATTTCACACCGCCCATTGCAGCGAGTGCTCAGCTATGAAATTTAAAAGAAAACCTCCGATTCCTCTTTCTCTCTCCAGCAAGGCTTTTTTTTTACTCTTTCTGCCTCTTTTCCGTGCTGCCGTAGCAGTTAGTCTTCTCAGCAAATGAGTTTGGCGGCTATTGAGCCGGTGAGGAGGGGAATTATTCGCACCGGGCACGAACAGAAAAGAAACATAACTCACAATATGGTGAGGGGAGCTCTGAAATTTCACAAATTATTCTATTTTATACTTTAATTAGTTTGAATTAGCAATGGGAATAGATGCATAAAATGATCCAGTGAAGGGTGAAATGGAAAAAAGGATACGCTGTAGAGTATCACTTTATTATTATGAAGTTTGCAGGAAGTAAGCGGAGAGGGTGAGCGGGCCCCGGGCTGCTCCCGACGCGCTCAGAGCCGGGATGACGTGGGGCTGGGGACCTGCTCTGTCCTGGCCAACCCAACACACCCTGGGGCTCCTCCTTGGTCATCCCAGCCTGGCTCCTTCTGGATCCTCTGTATTAGGGCAGAAAGATACGGAAAGGCTTTAGATCCAGCCTGGATCTTCACCCGAATGCCCTGAGTGATCCTCATTCTGCTCCCCGGGCACTGGGAAGCTCTGCAGCCTCGGACTGGCTGGGTTTGCACTTTCAGTATCTCTGTTTATTGGTTATGATCCAGATCAGATGGGGGAAATGGAGCTATAAGCAGAGATTCCTGCAGTAATTCTGTGATGAACAGTACTTAAAAAAATAAATAAATAAAGTCTGAATTCTAGGCCAAAGCTGCAAATTCCCAGCCCCGTAGGATGTCTGCAACCTGCTGCAGGGGCAGCCCTGGAAGGAGGTGTGATATAGGCCAAGATGATCCTCGATCCCGGATCAGGGAGATGCTCCCGCTTTGCTGCTGGCCATGGGGACAAACATGGAGCATGGGAGCAGCCGCGTCCCCAGCGCGGGTAAGGGGCCAAGGGTCCCTCGGGAAGGTCTCCCAGGAGCAGGCGAGCGCGGGGCCTCCGGAGCGGCCGTGCTGTTGGCATTCCCTGCCCAGGCCCGTGACCCGTGTTTATTTTAGCAGCGCGTAGGAATGCGCCGGGCAGACTAAACAGCGCGGCAGGGGCTCCTGTCCTGGGTCGGGACGAGCGCAGTGGCCGTCGGAGGAGCCGGCGGTGCCGTCCTGAGCATTTCGCACGAGCAAACCTGTGTGTGATGCTGCAGCCAGGAAGGTGCCGGCTCCCGCTTCCCTGCCTGTGACTCCAGGTGACTCCGGTGCATTCACGCATTTTGCTCGGTGCTGCCGGGTTTGTGCCCAGAGCTCAGAGCTGCGGGAGCATCGTGGCTCTGCGGAGGGGAAGGTGACGCACGGAGGCGCCGAGGACCTCGCTGCTGCGGGAAGGGGCTCATTTGGGCACCCACGCGGCTGCGCTGGAGCTTGCGCTGGAGCTGCACAGCTGCCCGGCCCCGGCAGCGCTCCGGGCGCTTGTTCCCTTCCCTGCAAAACATCTGGAAGTGGCCGTAGCCGGCGGCTCCTTATCAGGCTTGACTGAGCAGCAGTCTGATCGGCCGCGGCAGCCGCGTGCTCGGCTGAGATCCCGTGCGCGTCGGCGCTGCCAAGTTACAGCTGGGAATATTCATGTATTTGGGCTCCGCTTTGTGCCCCGGCTAGGACCCTTGTTCCCTCCAAACCTCCTTGAACTTTGGCAGGGCCGGTAACCAAACCGAGCTGGTTTGGGAGGCAAAACCAAAGCTCAAGGGGGAATTTGCTGTGTGTGACTTACTGTGTCCGTCACCTGGAGCATCTCCATAGCTCTGTGTTGCAGAGTGCCTGCAAATAGCGCGCTTGGTTTTAGATGCTCGTTGATTTTATAGACAAAATACGACAGGATATTTGTGCCCAATGCTGCCCCGAGCATGGCCTTGACCGGTGGGTTTCTGCTGTGTTTGTTAATGCTGGGCAGGGTGTCACCTCTCTTGGTTATCCCAAACTGAGGATTTTTTTTTTTTATGAGTCTTAAGAGGTGGTAGGAAAACGTTGTGCTGGGGTTATCTTAATTCTCAAAGGTTTTCATCCCAAAGGGCTGCCGGGCTGCAGTTTTGGAGCGTGCTAGAAGCTCCTCGCTCCAGCGCTGCTTTGGAGTCTACCCAACCAGTTTCTCCTGCAAACACTTATTGATCTGCTCTGTGCCCTTAGGGCTGTTTAATTAGTATTCATGTTTCCCTCGAGCAGAGATCACGCTGGGCTGTCTTGTGTTGCTAGCACGTGGCGTGGGCAGGATGGCACCCGCTGCCCTCTTGCACCCAAAGGCCTGGAGAAGATCAGCTTGGCTTTCAGATGCTTTCAGAATACCCAGGAAAAGGGAACATTTTGCAGCAACCTCGGAGCTTACCAGATCCGCTCACTGCTGGACCAGCTGCGGGGACAGGTACCACGTATGTGTGAGCATCTCGGTGACACCGCGGCGAGGGGACGGCAGCACTGCCGCTCGGGGATGGCGTTTTCCCTCTTTCCTCCTGCCATCGCCACTTGCAGGCTCTTCCCCATCCCGTTATGGAGTGACTCACAGGCCGGCAACCACCAGCATCTTGGTGCTTTTAATATCTCGGGAGGAACACGCTGATAACGTTGGTTGTTGCTTTTGGGGAGACATCAGAGGGGAGGGTGGGTGGCCAGGCCTTGGTGCCGGGTAGCAGACATTCCTGCGGCAGCAGGAACGCGCTCCAATCCCTCCTTGTGACGGAGCTGACCCCACCGAGCATCCCGGACACTGGGACCTGTCCAGTACTAGATGGAAACCCACAGCCCGGTCCAGTTTCCTGCTCCGTTCCCATCCTGTGACCCTGGGGGGGACCCCCCGAGCCCGGCTCCGCACCGCCGCAGGGAGAGGTGACAATGTCACTGCGATCCCAGCTGGCAATTTCGGCTCCTTTCTTAATGGACTGAATGTGGTCCCCATAACTATAAATATTCCTGGCTCGGGTCACTTGAAATTGGAGACAATGCTATAGAAGGGCAGGGTTTTATTTTATTTTTTTCACTCTGGGTAATGATATTGATGGCAGCAGCGTAACGGTCTTGAGTTATGGGTGACCAGAGAGAAAGAGGGCATCTCCTTAGCTCCCCGTCGTTATTGTCTCTGGGTGCAGAGCAAAACGTGTAGGCTCCGGGCTACATTGTGTAAATCTCGTTAGAAAGCCATTCCCAGCTAATGAAACCCTGGGAGAGAGGGATTTGGCTTCCCAGCCTTCAGCCTTACAGCAAAGGCTGGAATAAATCCATCTTCGGTGCGTGGAGGCCGCTCTCCTCTCCCCCGTCGCTCGGCCGTGTTTATCAGCCGAGCCGGATGCTGTCGCCGCTCTGCGAGATCAGCCTCGGGTCAGTAATTTGTTGCCTCTGCACCTGAGCGACTTCAAGTGCAATTGCCTTCTCTTTAAAAAAAAAAAAAAATAAGTAAAAACTAGTGCGCAAAGAAATCTCACCTGGCCTTAAATCTTACGTGGCAGCAGCAAACAGACATGCAAATAATTACAGCTCCCTGTGCAGCTCCGCGCCTTGCTCTGCAGTGCGTGTTCATTCAGGATGGCTGAGGAAAGCTGGAAACCAAGTGCTGGGATGAGGATCCATCTCCCCAGGAATGCTGGAGGCGCCGGGAACGTCCTGCGGAGCCGCGGGCCCGCGCGGATGGAGCTGGTCTGGCTGCGCCGCGTTGCGCTCGACGCTGCTCTGGCAACTCCTGCTCCCTGTCCTGGGCTTGGTGGCCCTTCTGCTGCCTCCTGAAGTTCTGGGTGCGTCTCCATCCCTGGCCTTGCTGATGGGGAGATGCAATTGGCGTCAGGACGGACACGGTCTCTGCCTTCCCGCGTGTCCATGTGGACCTGTCCCAGCTCTGCGGCTGGGGACATTGTGGCTCCCCCGTTCGGATCCAGGACACGCTGCCATCCCCGTGCGGCGCAGAGGGCTCCAACCCCCTCTGTTACAGCCCGTCCCTGTAATGTGCCTTTTCCCGTCGCTGCCGCATTCACAGACACAGCAGTAGCAATCTCTACCGCTCCGTCTTTCCCTCCTCTTTCCTTGCAAGTGCAAGGTGGGAAAGCCGCACGCACAACAAGACGCTGCCGGGAGCAAAACGGGCTCTGCTCCCAGCTCCAGGGAATGGGGAAACGGACACAAACCACCCCGAGAGCTGAGCTGCAGCCTGGGCAAAACCCGGGGCTGCCCTGGGCGTCCGCGTGGCTCTGCCTTCCCCGCCTGTCCGAGCGACTCGGGGCATCCTGCCTCGCGCACAGCCAACCCTCTGCAGACTTGAATACTTTCTTTATGCTCTAAGTAATCTTCTTAATGCTTTACAGCCTTACAGCTCTGTAATTGAATGCATTTTATTTAGAAAATAACATTTAGTGCCACTTTGGATTTCCAATTATTCTTCAATCGGACTTGGAGGCCCTGATGTCTTTGTCACTTTGATATGCGCAAAAGATGGCAACATCAGAGCAGCCAAACAGCGAATTATTTCCACTACTGATTACTAGGCTCGTGTGTAAAATGTGCAGGGCCAAATTTAGTCTTGGCGTAAATCTATTGAAATGAATTAAAGTATTACACCAGCAGCGACTTTGTCCCCCGGCTTCCAAGGATGCTGGAAGGAATTACGGCAGCCGGAGCGGAGAGCGGTGTGACCGTGTCCTTGCTCTGGCTCTAGGCGTGCAAACGCCTGGCCTGGGTTTGTGACAGCGGCAGCAGCGAGGCCGAAGCTGCGGTCCAGAGGAGAGGGCTCTGCTGCTCATTTGGTGTCTCCATCCTGCACGGGCGGATTCCTCCAGCGGGCAGGAACCCTCTGGGATGAAGGGGAGGCTCCTTTGCTCATGGAAGAGCCCCAGGAGACGGGAGCTGCAGCAGGGCAGCCCCTTTTGCCCTGCAGATTTGTGACGGCCCCTGGATCCTCGTTCCTGCAGCGCTGTAAGAGCAGGAGCTGGTGCTGAGCAGTCGTCGGGGAGGACGGCGATGGAAACTTTCTTGTAAGTCACTGCTAGGGCATTGCCGCCCGTCTCCGCACGTCCTTGCTGCTCAGAGGGGACGCAGAGGTTTGATGTGCGTCTTAGCGAGCTCTTTGTTTGCAGCTTTGATTCTGCCCTGCTCTGCAGTCACTAATTAAGGGCACGCGCTGCGCTGCCGGAGCGCCGCGCGCGGACGGGAGGAGGAGGCTCCGCGCGGGGAGGCTCCCCGGGACGGAGCATCCCTGGAGCCTCGTGTGGCCTCCTTGCCGGGAGGACCGATGGCCTCCGGGACCTGGACTCATCTGCAGGGCCCCAGCCGGGTCATGTTGTGCCTCAATGTCCATCCCTGGTGCGAGGGGACGATGGACCAAACCGTGCTCCGAGCACTGGAGTGCGAGGATGGAGGCTGCGTGCCGCGGGACACTGATTCCTGCTCCAGGGAAAGGGCTTAGAGCTCATTTTCCTCCTAAATTAGAGGCTGGATGTCCTCAGGAGGGTTCATTTCTCACGCAGGTGGTCGGGTTGACAGCTGTAGGGAGCGATATCCAAATGGGGACCCGAGAGGCAGAGCGGCAGCAAATTGACCTCACAGCCGTGCGCCCGGGCGAGCGGGAGCAGCACCGCGACCGCAGGGATGCGCCGCGGCGACCTTGGGAGCTCCGTGGGGCATCGGAGTGCCTGGGGTTTGAAAGGATCCGTGCAGCTCCGCTCGTGCCTGTTCGGTCCCTCATAATTTCCTGCAGTAACCTAAACATCTTGGAGAATCCTCAAGTGGTCCCAAACTTGGGAATCAGGGGCAGTTTACATGCCTGTTCTGCAGCATCCAGCAGCGCATCCCGATGGAGCAGCAGGATTTGGTCCAGGCACAGGGGCTCCTTGGGACACAACCCTTGGCAGGTCGCAGGGGGCATCAGGGATGGTTGCAGGCAGCATCCGAGGGGGATGCTGATGTTTTTCCGTGCAGGAATGAGGCAGGGACGGCGCTCCCAGCCCGGCTGCCGCCCGCGCGCACGCGGCTCATTTTTCACACTGAGCCCAGCTGCCGCCAGCGCCTCCCGCTACCCCTGTTCCTGCCAGTTTTATGAGGAGACGAATAAGGAGGGGAAACAGATAACTGCAGAGGTTCATTTGCCAGTTGTCAGGCTGCTGGCGCATCAGAAATAGAGTCATCGCTCGGCTCCCTGCTCGCCGTGGCGGTGCCGGCGCCTCCTCGTTGGCAGCGTTACTTATTCATGGCCTCGCGCTCCGTGCTGGAGCAGAGGCTGCCGGGGCTCCCGTTGCTCCCAGTGCTCCCATTGCTCCCGTTGCTCCCATTGCTCCGTGTGAGCGGGGCAGCAGCCGCTGGCCTGGTAGGACCCGGAGCCCTTCCCAGCGGGAGGAGCGGTGCCCTCGGCCGGCCGGCTGCATCCCAGAGCACCCAGAGCTCCGCACAGAGCTCCACGCGCCGCCCGGCTTCTCCTGCTCCTGATTAGCGGCTCTTGGAGAGAGGGAGGAGCTGCCGCCCGTGGAGCGGGACCGTTGGCCCCGGTAGCTGCTTCCGCGCGGCACGAGGGCGGCCGGGCAGCGTGGGCCACCCGCACGGCCGGATTGGCCACCTGGGAGCCCAGGTCTGGCCAGTGTGTCCAACCCGGAGATGGTAGCAGAGGCCTCGGGGCCGTTGTGGCGAGAGGAGCAGCACGAGGTCCCCGAGGCCGGAGCGGAGCATCCTCATGTATCCCCAGCCAGCAGTGGCCGCAGGGAACCGATCTTCCAGCAGCCAATGTGTTGGGATATATATATATACACACACACACACGTATATAGATATATATATACACACACAGACACACACACATATATATATATTTGCATCTCCCAGTTCTGCTGATGCGTTTTGCCTTTGGAGGCAACGAGTTCCACGTTTTAATTGAGTGACGAGGATGCTCCCTGCAGTCCTGGGGCTCCCTGGGAACGGAGAGCTCCCGACTCCGCGCAGGCTAATTTATTCCGAGGTTTCGGTCGGAGCCCCAGGGTCTCTCCGCGAGCTGCTGTGCAGGCAGCCTCGGCAGCAGCCTGCGTGATCCGGGCCTCCATCCGCGGGCTGTATTGTCTGCTCATGCCAATTATATTTACGGAAATATATGCAGATGCTCCCGAGGCTGGGCTGGAGCAGACAGGAGCTTCCTTGCCCAGAAAGCCGCTGTTGGAGCGCCGTATCCGTCCGGAGCTGCTGATGTCAAGACCCTGTTTACAGCGGGGCCGGATTTGGCTTCTAGGGACAAGTGACTTACCGCTGCAGCGCTGTGAACATGAATGCAGCAATTCTGGAGTTTACATACGAGCTCCGAGCTTCTAAGCGCAGCCCGTTGCCTCCGCCTCGCATCAAAGCAGCGCCGGGGCTTCAGAGCCGCTCTTTGATTTGCTTCTCCCGAGCAGCAAAACAGCAGCCCGAGGAAAAGCGAGGGGAGACGACGGTGAAGTTCCCTGCTCAGCCCTCCCCGCCTATAGAAGCGGCCGCAGCTTTTGTTGCTGCTTCGGGGAGGTCCCGGCTCGGCCGCAGGGTTGGCGGGGGCAGCGGCCGCTTCAAGCGCTGCCTTGGTGGTGGCACCAGCAGGACCCGAATGTTGTGGGCAAAGTTTAATGGGCAAAAACCACCGTGTTGTGGCTGTGACCTCCCCATTCCCTCCCGGTGTGTTTAATGCAACCCCTGGGCGAGGGCTTGTGCTTTCGCCCGTGCTGGCCCCTCGCCACGGGCAGCCGGGGCTGCTCCGGAGTCACCCCGGTACTCGGGAAAGGAATGTTAAGGGCTGCTATGTAAACCGGCCGCTGCCCGGGCAGGCTGCGCTTCCAGTGTAAATCTGCTGCAGGGAATGATTAAACCTTCATTTAGTCTTTTTTTATTGTTTCATTAAATAAGATTTATACAGGTACAGCCCGGGAAAGGTCACCCGTCCCCGGCGCGGGGAGGGCTCGGCGCATTCTTCCCTTCTCCGTCCCTGCCTGCCGGTCGCTCGGGGTGGGAGCTGATCCGTGTCCCCCTGCGCCGCCCTTGCTGGCACCCACGTGTCCCCACCGCGTGGCACTGCCATAGGGGACAAGCCCTCTCGCTGGCGGCTCTAACAGGGGCGATAAGGAGGGATGAGCCTGAATTAGCGCTTGCAAAGCCGTTTAAGATCCCCTAATGGCAAAATATGGGTGACTTGTCACATCTACGTGCCCGCTGCCAGCCTCGTGCTTGTCCTTGTGCTGCTCCCCGGTGCTGCTTGGGGTCTCCTTTGGCAAGGGGGAATCGGAGAGCCCCAGTACGTTGCTTTTTCCGCCTCTCCGTGATCTCCCCCTTTTGGGAAAGAAGAGCCCGAGCGAGCAAGGGGAGAGGAAGGATGTGCTTTACCAGTAAATACAGCCTTGTTATTTATCAAGGCCGAGTAATTGAAGTAATTTCACGTCGTTTTTAAATGCAGTGCCTTGGGATCTAATCTATCTGTCTGATATTAATGGGTAATATTTGGTTGCCTCGTTCATTCATTACTGTTTTCATTAAGGGCTCTAATCCCATTTAGGAGTCTGTTTGTCATTTCAAACTCCTCTCCACGTGCCGTAATCCTTCCTGGCAACGTAAACTGGGGAGCTGCAGGGCTGCTCCCCGTCCCGCACATGGTTTGGTGGGGCCGGGGTGGCACCTCGTGACGCTGTGGCCTCCGCTTGGTGACAGCGGCCCGGCCGCATCCGCCGCGGTGCCGAGCGCCTGGTCCGAGCGGGGGTCCCGGCGCCCAAGGAGCCCGCGGCTAATTAGCGTTCCCAGGAACAGACCCATTGTGCCGTTAATGAGTCTCTGGCACCGCTCCGACTAAAACAGTAATTTTAATAAGCGCAGCCCACTTGGACGTGTTGGCTGAGCACCTAATTACCCTGCTCCCAGCTCCAGCCTTGTCCAGACCTCTATTTTTGCCACTTACCAAGGAGCGCGGCAGAGGCATGCGCTCCTTGTAATTATGCACCCTAATTAATTTTCTGAGCGCCCGTTAAACCCGAGCAGGGCTGCAGCAGGGCAGGGAGACCAGGGACCGGTGCATGAGGAGCATCCAGGTTCGTGCCGAGATTTGTGGTTCTGCCCCGGGAAACCTCCCCACTCCGTCGTGCTCCAGCGCTTCCCACGCTGGAGGGAGCTGAGGAGGCTCCTGCAGAGCCAAGTGCCATGGGGAGGCTGCCCGGGTCCCAGTTTAAGGGACTCTCTCCGTGCGCTGCTGCAGCGCTGTAATTAAATAATCCCTTTGTAGTCATGGAAACGGCAGCTCCGGGTCCTCTCCCGCTCACCGTTTCGCTGCCAAAAGTCGCGGGCAACGACTTGGTTCCGCCAGGCCCTGGGTGGCTCCGCAACCCTCCGTGCGCGGCTGCGGCCTCCCCGCTCTTCCCTGCTCATCCCTGCGTGCTCGGCCGCAGCACACGGAGCAGCCGGATCCCGCGGGATGCTCTCAGCGTCAGGCTCTCATCCCTAAGCAATAGGTGCTTCAGTGGCTCTGGCCGGGCTGGCAGCGCTCGCAGAGTCACTGCAAACAGATCCGAGGTGCCCGGCTCGGCCACAGGCACCGTCCCGGCGGGACACCCACTCGCGAGCCCGGAGCCTCTGTCCGGAGCAGCCCCAGCCCTGGAAGCTTCGCTCCGTCCGTGCCTCCCTGCGCCTCTCACTGGGGTCCCGCTTCTTGCGCTTACTGCATTCCCTGGGCCCTTGCGGAGTTTTGGTTTCGTTTTAATCGATTTGGAGAGCCCGTGCGGATTGGTTTTTCTTCTGCTGATGAGGTGCTCAAGGGAGCAGTAATGGCTCTGGGTAATTCCTTGCTGAGAAGCAGGTTTGTGTGCAGGAAAGCAGAGGCCATGGAGCACAGGAGGGAGCCCGGCCGGTACTGTTGGTGCCAGCGCAGTGTGTCCTTGTCACCCATGGGTCACATGGAGCTGCCCTGGGGAGGAGAGCGGATCCGCACGCTGCTCCCCGCGCGCTCCCCTACTCCGGCTGCCTCTGCCCAGCTGCTCCCAGCGGCTCCTCCAGCCTTTGCTTGGCCGCTGTGGAGAAAGGATCGTTTCTCTGTCTGATCCCAGCGGCTCTTGGCTGGATTTTTCCCAAATCAGCAGTGATCCGTGGTGCTTTTCCTGGTTATCCGCGCATCTGCACCATGGCGCGCCCTGTCTCCCGCTCTCTCCCGGTGTGGGATTTCAGACACAAACGCTCAGGTCTCACCATGATAATCAGGCTGGCAGAGAAGAGTTTAAAACCACCTAGAGCCAAGAGTTCTTCTATCCCAGCTCCGGGAGGAGGAAGGGAATGGGCTCTCCTATCCCACGGTCCCTGAAGGAAGCAGCTCTCAGCCGTGCGGGTTCGCAATAGCTTTACGCTAACGCATGGAAATAGCCGATTATCAGTGGGATTTCTCCTGGTTTTCCATTAAAATGAAACATATTCTTTAGAGTGCTGGACGCTGTTAGATATTTGGCTTGTAACGATGGCCAGTGACTTATTGGTCTTGTGAGCGCAGGGCCACGGACCGGCGGGCACCGCACTGGGTCGTTGGCAGCCGCTCTCTGTCCTGCGTCTCCCCCGTCCCCGCGTGTCACATCCGCAGGCTCCGGCCCTCGCTGCAGCCTCCGCGTCCCCGGGATGTGGAGGTTTCCCGGGGTTTCCCCGAGCGCAGCCGTGCGCATCCCGGGGCCGTGGGCTCGGCCGCGCAGATGCGCGCGGGTTTTGTTGTAGGGAAAGCTGTCGAGTGGGGCTCAGGAAACAAGAAGAATAGCAGCCCTATTGGTGTCATGTTTAGAGAGGAACTGGGTTCTCACTATATCAACAGCACTTGGCGTCAAAGTGGCCTTTGTCCGCCGAGACAGGGCTGCCTTTCAGCCCCGCGCGCCCCAGCTGCTGCGGCCGCCCGCGCTGCGCCGGCACAGCCCTGGCACCCGGCACGGCACCCGGCACGGCACCGGCACAGCACCCAGGACAGCACCCAGGACACCCACAGCCCCCGGCAAGGCCCTGGCATGGCACTGGGCATGGTACCGGGTACAGCACCCAATACAGCACCGGGCACAGCACCCAGCACCCCAGCTCGCGGCCCGTGGCGCGTGGTGCTCCTCAGCCCACAGCCCTAGGCAAGAGGCCGGGGTGGCCACGGCGCCGCTGGGAACCCGGGTAAAGGAGCCCTTGGAGCGGCCCTCTGGGATGGGGACCGGAGTGGTGCTGCTCGGGCATCCCCAAGTGCACAGGGATCAGTGCCATTTCCTGAAAACGTGAGGCTGCTTTTCCAGTCCACACTCATCTCCAAGGACTCCATTTTCCTTAAGTATTCCCCTATCCATTTCTCCAGCCTTTTTTTACAGGCAGCACGTGGAGCGTTGCCCAAGTGACCAAGTGGCTCCGTGTCTCAGTGTCTAATATTTCCCATTCTTGTCTGGCTCCTGAGCAGGTGTCCGGGTGAATTCGCTGCCGTTTGGGAGCGTCTGGGGAGGCGGGCGGCCGCGCTCTGCCCGGCGCTCACCGCGGCCTCTGCTTCCCCCGCAGGTGTCGCGGGTGCCCGTGGAGTCCTGCGAGCAGTACACGACGTGCGGCGAGTGCCTGAGCTCGGGGGACCCGCACTGCGGCTGGTGCACCCTGCACCACGTGTAAGTCCTGCGCCCCGCGAGAACGGGCACGGCGTTCTCAAATGCGGGCGCCCCTTCCCGGGACACTGCCCGCTTTGCAGTGTGAAATCCCCTGGAAATGCCTGCACTCCGGGGGAAAAGACGGGCAAATTCCTGCCTTTGGAGAGGTGGGATACGCCTGGCACGGGGAGAGGGTGTCCTGAGGTGCAAGGGGACGCAGAGCATAGACCCAGGGCAGGACGGCCTCTGTGCTGAGCTCTCCTGCTCGCCCAGCTTGGCCAGGCGAGTGGGACCTGTTAAACACAGCTGGAAGAGGTGGGAATGCTGCTGGGAAGGTGGGAGCGTATCCACAGGGGAGCAGAGCGAGCGCAGCAGCACGAAGGGCTCCGGGTGTTCTCCCCGCGGGAAGCGGCTTGGAATAATGCAGGAGGGGACCGAGCTCCTGCCGCCTCCCTGCAGCCCCAGCCCCGGCTCCGAAAGCGGAAGGGGGACGAGGAGAGCCCGGCGCGGGGAGGAGGGGAGAAGCCCGGGCCCGCGGAGCCGAGGAACAGAACCCCCGGCGGCCTCGTGCCAGCGCACGGGAAGCCGAGCGGGGTCAGGCCCCGCGCGGCGCCGCTTGGCCCCGCGCCCGAGCGGCAGGTGTTGGCAGGGTGGGAAAGGAGAGGGGAGGCAGCGCGAATGCAAAATCCGGCCTGGATCCGGATGCTGTGCTGCGCTCCGCGCGCAACCGGGCCCGCAGCGCCCGGCTCGCTTTCCCCGGCTAATGACCCGAATCCTGCAAGCCACGCGGGGAGCAGGGCGAGGTTGTTATCTTCATTTTGCAGAGAGAAAACCCTCGGCACGGAGAGCGGAGAGAGGCGTCATCCCCTCTGCCCTTTTGGCCCTGGTGTTTTGCATTAACCTCTTCCCAGCAAGAGCTTCTTGATGGCGCTTCTCAATCCGCCTTGGAGTTCTCCCGCTTTGCTGGCCTGCTCGGAGCAGTGATTGCTTTTAGCCCTTGTCTTAAGCTCTAGATAATTGGGTTCACTCGCTGCTGCTGGAGCCTCTGTCGTGTTGGAGCGGAGGCCTCGAGCGCTGCAGTTTGTGTTCAATTTGGCTCCTCTGATTCCTTCGCTTCCCCGGGAAGCCGGAGAAGTTTTCAGAAGTTTTCTCCTACATGAGGAGAAGGGAATTGAGGCTCCTCTGGTAACACTCGTGTTCCTGGGGGGCAGACGGTGGCCTTGAGGACGGCAAGGAGCCTCTCCAGCCCCTGGGATTAGGAACCTGCAGGGCTCTTCCCCGTGCCGCTCTCTGCAAGAGCCTCATTGTCTACAGCCCGATTTATCTCTGTTAGGGCTGTTGCCATAAATAGTATGATAAAAAAGAACCATTCCAGTGAGTCAATGAGATAAAGGCTCCAGTCAAGAGCTCGCTTTAAAGCTATCTTACAGATTCACTTAAACCTCGATAATTCTTCCTTTGGCAGCGTTCATATTTAGCTCCATTATATCCCAAAAAGAGAAGAGCAGGAGGGTGCAAGGAGCAGCGGGGATATTTGCAGGGCATCACAGGGGCCACTCGGAGCGCAAACTTGGCTGCTCCTTTTCGGAAGGAAACAGTGTCCCAGCCAGGATGACCGCTCAGTGAGGAGCTTTGCAGGATGCGGGTTGGTCTTAGGTAGACACGACCTAGCCAAAGCTCGGGTCTACATGGGCAGTTAGGCACTGGGTTTGGTGAGAGCGCCCAAACAAGCAGCGTGAGCACCGGGTTGGCGCGAGCAACAGCGTCCACGTACAGAGCCCAGAAGAACCTCGTGGTGATGATGCCCGAGGCTCTGACCTCTGCACTGCGACCTGAAACAAGGTCAGGATCGATAGCGAGTGGGAAGCGGTTTGGTTTGCTGGTAGTTCATTAACACCTTGGAAATGCCAATATATGTCGTGCGCTCCCGGGAGCGGAGCTTGCAGAGCAGGGTTTTCCCCAAATGACACAGGATAGAAAATCAGTGCGGGGTTCCGCTGCCGCGCAGCGCTGTCTCGTGTGTGGTTTGAGGGGTTTCCCTAGTTCTTGGTGTCCTAGTGGGCCCACACTCAGGGTTTCCCATTCCTGGAAGTGGGAATGGGAGCAAGCCATGGAGAGCGGCAGGGAAACCAGCAAAACGCCCAGGCTGCTGCTGGAGGAACCATCCCTGTTCCCAGCACTTATCCGTGGCTCTTTGGGAAGAGGATGAGGATTTTGTTTAAATTAAAATGGAGGCAGCTTCTCTTAGTGCTTTTCGCAGCTGCTGGCTGCAGTTTGGGGGCAGATTATGAATTTACGTCTCTCGGGAAGGAGCACGGAGGGGACTATCCCATCCCGCTCGTCCCCGCGTCCCGGTCGTCGTGGCTGGCACACAGAGGCTGTTCCCAGCACCGCCGTTCCCGGGATCGCGGGGGTTTCTCCCCTCCGGGTCCAGGGAGCCCGGGTCTCGCTCCTGGCCGCGCCGGGCGCGCTGACGCCGTGCTCGTGTGCAGGTGCTCGCCGAGGGACAGCTGCGAGCGGGCGGACGAGCCCAACCGCTTTGCCGCCAGCATCGGCCAGTGCATGAGCGTCACCGTGCAGCCCAGCAGCATCTCCGTGTCCGAGCACAGCCTCCCGGTAGGTGCTGGCGATCCGGGCACGGGCCTTTTTCATGGATCGGGACCATTCCCAGCCCATTGCAGGTTCCCGCATTTATGCATTGGGAGCATTCCCAGCCCATTGCAGGTTCCCGCATTTACGCATCGGGAGCATTCCCAGCCCAATGCAGGTTTGCAGCCATCGGTCCGTTTTCCAGCCTTTCTCCCTTCCCAGAGCACAAATGTTTCCGCCCGAGGTCAGGCTTGCAGAGGGGCCGCTACGGAGAGGCCTGGAGCAGGCAAGGAGCAAATTCCCTCTCCTCCCGGGGCCCTGCTCGCATTTTCCATGCTCGGGTTTCACTGGCCCTTCAAGGAGAGGCTTTGTTTCCCGGGGCTCCTCGTTTCCCTGTGCCCGGCCCTGCTGCTCCAGGCATCCCAGCTGCGTGCGGAGCGGCTCGGCTGCCCCGGCGCAGGTGCTGCCGCAGCTGGTGCCCGGCCCCGCAGCTGCCCCTGTGTCCTCCTGCCGCTCCAGCCCTCGTGTCCCCGTACCCGGCCTCCCCGGGACGTGTCCTGGCCGTGGCCGTTTGCCGCGGAGGCACCGATGGGCTCCCCATGCAGAGCATCGCCGTCAGAACATGCCCTGATGCCACCAGTTCCCAAACACTGCCTGCCCCCCGTGTGCGCGTGGGTGTTTTAAGGGGTCCCTGTTCCATGGGGATAACTGAAAATCAGAGACTCGAGCGGCTCCGGGCGCAGCCGGGTCCCCGCGGTCCCTCATCCCCTCCCCTGTGCCCTGTCCCCGCTCAGCTCAGCCTGCGGGTGAGCGACGCGCCGGACCTCTCGGCCGGGATCACCTGCCTCTTCGGGAACCTCACGGAGGTGGAAGGCGGCGTGTCGGGCAGCCAGGTCGTGTGCGTTTCGCCGGCGGCCAAGGACGTCCCGGCCATCCCCATGGAGCAAGGTGGGTCCCTGCCCCTGCGCAGCGATGGGAAACGACAGGGCTGAGCCCCGCGGGGCTGCTGCTGGCGAGACCCTTGGGTGCCCCAAAGACATAGAGTGCAGGGAGGGCAATACCCCCTTCCCTAAAACATCCACACGAGAGTCGAGGAGATGGGACCGGGAGCTGCAGCCTCCCAGGCTGCCGCGGCGGCTCGAGGAGGCCCCGGGGCTCTGCAGCAGCTCCGGGCTTGGCCATAGTGGATGGATCGGGAAAGAGCGGGCCAAGCCTGACCCCTCTTTATCCATGTCACTGCTGTCATCTTTCCTCTGCCCGTAACCAAAACGCTTCTTGCTTGAAACTCTTTTCTCCCCGGCAGCCTTCCAGGTGCTTCCCGGCCCATCGCTCCGTGTTCCTAACATGTTATTTGGAGCCTGAGAGTGGGGAACCCGGGGTTGTAGCCAGGCCAGTGCCAGCCTAGCGCAGAACAGCCTTGGGAGAGCCCCCAGCCCTCAATTCCTGCAGTGCCGAGTCCCCTCTAATGCAACCCTAATGCTCTTGATTCCCAAATTGTCTCCCATTCCAGCCTGGGCTGTTCGGAGCAGCCTACATTAGTGTGGCTTTGTGCTGAGGAAAGGGTTGGTTTTGTTTTTAAGGAATGAGATGAGATCCCAAACTCATCTCAAAGCCAAGGCCCTGCATCTCCAGCGTGTTTTGCCGTCAAGTCTGGGTTGCTCGGGGAGGGATTGCTGGAGAGAGGCAGCTCCGGCGCCGGCTGCTCCGCTTGGAGCTGGAGCACTCGGAGCTGCCGCCAACCCACAGCGCGGGGGCCACCCGGCGCCGCACGGCGAAAACCCTCCTGCTTCCCAGCTCCCGGCCGGCACAGATGGCCCCGGGGAGCCGCGAGACGGCGCCCGGGGAGGCGCCGCGGCCCCCGCGCCGCTGAGCGCTCCTCTCGCCCGCAGACTGGTTCGGCGTCGTGCTG